>MEHQ01004596.1:222587-234610 GCA_008828725.1 Saccharina japonica
GTGGGGGCGGGAGGGGTGGGGATGACAGCGGCGTGCAGCAATACCTGAGGGGGTTGGAGTATCAAGCCTCACGCTGAAGCGATCGGTTGGAGCTACCGGGGCGGACCAGGTCACCGCCCGGTACGCGGCGAGGTGGAACGCGGCCAACAGACCGCATCACCCCCACGAGAAACGGATGCGGAAAGTCGACCTGCAATCATCAATTTTTTATTTTATTTTTCCAAGTTTCCAAGAAAAGCATGTTCACTCCTACTGCTCGGTGTACCAGGTACATACGACTGCACGCAAGAAAACGTGGGATGAGTGCGGGGTGCGAGCGAGTCTGGAGGTAGAAATAGTGCAGACGCAGTGCGCATTCCTTATAAACGATGACATACATATATATGCATGTACCACTACTGCGACCACTGGTGTTGTATAAATACGCTGTACCAGTGACCGGCTGCAGGGGGACGACAAGTCGCGCGTCTGGCGCGGGGAGACTAGACGCCTTTGGGGGGGGGGGGCTGCTGTGGACACGACACCTACAGTGTGTCGCTCCAGCGATGCTGACGGGACAAGACTGATATTGAGATTGAGATTGAGAATAAGATTGAGAATGATAATGATATTTAGATTGAGAATGGAGGTTGACAATTAGATTGAGATTGAGATTGAGAATGCGGTTGAGAAAGAGATTGAGCTTGAGATTAAAATTGAGATTGAGGTTGAGATTCAAGTTGAGATTGAGGTTGAGATTGAAATTGAGATTAAGGTTGAGATTAAAATTGAGATTGAGATTGATCGGGTGACGCGCGCCACGATAGGGGGGTGTCATCTTTTGGGCCAAAGCATTTCTGACCGACTATTACTGACTTTTAGTATACTCCTTAACTGAGGACCTAGTACCCAATGTCACTGGGATACTAGCTCATTTGTGCGTCATAGCCATTCAACTATCCAAAACATTTAAACCTTCCAACCATTCAAAAATCCAACCATGCAAACACCTAACCATGCAAACATCTGACCATGACCATGCAAACATCGAACCATGAAAACATCTGACCATGGAAACGTCTAACCATGCAAATATCTACCCATGCCAATATGAATATCCAACCATGCAAATATGAATATCCAACCATGCAAACATCTAACCATGCAAATATTTAACCATGCAAACATCCAACAATTCGATAGAAACAGTCCCCGTCGTCAGCTTCACTTAAGCGCACTTCAATACTCAAGAATAGGCGTGCCAGCGCAAACGAGCGGATCCAACGTACTGCCTCTAAAGCCTGGTCTATACAAAACCCGCTCGTAGTACGCGCGATCGAAGTATCACACACAGACAGCTGTTGCAAAGATGACTCTCGACGAAACCGTCGATGTCACAGCGGTTGTTTATATTTTTATAAGTATAGGGCAAGACGTGCGGTGCCGCACAACACAATACAACGCGTTAGATGGAGCCCAACGACGCGATTTCATGTTTAGACATCCGTTAGGTAGTGCCTCGCTGCTCTCTCCGCGCTGACCGTAGCAGCCTCACCTGGCCGGAGCCTATGCTTGCGGACAGCTCCCTGGCGCGTTTTCGTAGGGCAATCTTGTCTTCCTCTTTGCTGGGGTGTGTCTTCATGTACTCCTCTAGGGCGGCCACCTGCAAAAACAAAAAAGTACAAAAAACACCCGACACTCCTATTATTCCGGGTGGGCTAATGATGTAGTAAGAATAATCAGAACCCACGATGGACCCAAAAAACCATGTATCTCTCTATGATATGTTTACACACCATAATCGGTTCTGAATTAGAATTCGATGCGAGTCGACGACGGAAGAAAGGGCTGAAGTCCTCTCGCGATAAAAATGCAAGGCACGAACCGCAGTGGGGAGGAGGGAGAAAAGCCTACTTTGTGATCCCGGATCTGAGTTACGACTACGAGTAGGAAGGAGAGAGAAAAGAAGGGCGAAGAAAATAAAGGGGATTAAAAAAAAAAAATGAAAAAAAAAACTGTCAAGAGGTTTCCTCGTAATAGCTGAGAATTACCTATCCGATGACAAGCATGTTTTCATTCTTTACCAAATAAAAAGTTGCCAGCTAGATATATACAGTGGGTACACCGATTCAAGAGCGCCCAAGATAAGAGCATTCGGTATTTAAGAGCGGTCAAATCGGCATGGCCCGCGTATACCAAAAGCTATATATATAGCCCACTACAGATAAGAGCAATGTGTATATAGTTAAGAGCGCTTGTTTTGGCTTGTCGCGGGGGCGCTATTAAATCGGAGTACCCACTGTATGTTTGGCATGTGGACAGACGCCTTAGCCCCTTAAGAAGTGGTCCCACGTATTTGGGAGAAAAACACTTGGAATTAGTGTGGAATAATGTTTTCAGTCCCGAATGGGTTAAGAGAAAGGGGAGAGGTGTCCGCGGCCTCCTTACTGGTCAAACCACTGTGAAAGGGGGCATTTGATTTGCTAAAAAAACTTGGATATCGTACACATGTATGACGGCATCCAAGGACCAAGGGCTTGACGTCAAGTTGGAGTTACGTGTTACCTGGTACTAATTATTTGCAGGGTTGCGAACCGAAAACAAAAAGGGCTCGTTTTTTGCTGTTTATTTTTCAAATCGAAAATGTCGGTCGGTTCCGGTCGGGTTCTTGTTTTTTTTTGTATTTTTAACCCAACATAACCGAAACCGAACCGACCGCTTCTCGGGCTGGTTACATTATTTATTATCGCCATTAATTTATTCTGGTAGTTACTACCTGGTACGTAGCAACAGTGACATGCGCCACGAGCGGGCAATCGGCTACGAGAGAAAGCGAAAAAAAAGCAGCAGCAACAACAACAACAACAAAAGCGCCAACAGTTTTCTTACGCGTATATCATACGGGGAAAAAACAAGTCGAAAGGAAGCATTTTGACTGGCCGAATAATGTCGTGAATTCCATCAAATGTCAAATGCGTACGTACAACCATTTGGTGACGACCAGTCGCTTCGCTTTCACCCCTGCGGGGGGCACTCGATACTCTACGCGCACGTATATCCGAGGTCTGTCTGGAGGGTTCAGGTGCGAGAGCAACTATTTGCAGCCCATGGACTGAAGCCCTCAACTACAGTCGTCCACACGCTATCCCGTTAACCCTAACCCTAACGTGTGGTTAGCCATATTAAATAGGATCTACAGAGTAGTACACACACGCTATCCACACGTTATGTGCACCTACTATTACGGGGTGGGCTAATGTAGTAAATAGGACCTAAAGTACACACAAAAACCTATACTTTTATCTTTTGTTACCAACAATATTTGGTCCTATTTACTATTGTCCCTCGTAATACGTGGGAGCAGGGTGCCAAACGGGATCTGGTCTGGGTGGGGATCGGGGTAGAGGTGTGTTGGCCAATCAAAATGGAGGTGTATGTACGTAGTCTGTTGGGCACCGCGTTATACCCCTACAACAACCAAATCAGACGCATGCTACATACGATAGTAGAGGTGAACCTTGTTTTCGCTGAGCTCCTCACTTAATGAGGTCTATAGTAATAATAAGTAAAAAAATGATTTTGGAGGAAAATAAAAAGTGCTATGTACGTACCCTATGAACAACCCTATCCTATGACCTAAGCATACCATGAAAAGCATTGCATCACAAGGACGAAAGTCCGATGATTTGAGGTTAACCCCTTAAGAACTGGTCCAACGTACCTTGGGGGGCAAACTACTTGGAATTAGTGTGGGATAATGTTGTCAGTTCTGAGTGGTCCAACGATTTTTTGGGGACAAACTACTTAGAATTAGTGTGGAATAAGTTTTTCAGTTCTGAATGGGTTAAGGAGCCCCGTAACTCAGAAAAAAAAAAACTTTCAGGAAAAAAGTGCTACCTCTATCGTTGCACGCGTCCGCCCTCACTCATAGTATAGAGGGTGGACTGCACTTAACCCTTACAGGACTGGAGTCCCGTTTTGGGGACAAATCACTTATAATTAGAGTGGTTTGTCCCCAAAAAGGGACTGCAGTCCTAAAAGGGTTAAGTTCTACAGTCGAGGTGTGCTATTACGGGGTGGGCTAATGTAGTAAATAGTACCTACGGTACACACAAAATCCTATACATTAACCTATTTTTACTAACAAAATTTGGTCCTATTTACTATGGTCCCTCGTGACTCGTGATAGGATAGAGGTACTCGTGGCGCTTTTTTGCTGAAACGTTTTCTAGGAATGACGGCGCTCCTTAACCCCAAAAATCGTCGGGATTTTTCGCTTTTGTTGCACTATTTTTCGTTCACCCATTTAGGAACTGCAGTCCCGACGCGGGGACAAAACACTTGGAATTAGAGGTGAAATATTGATGTCTAGGCAGTGCAGTTCTAAAAGGGTCAACTACTTAAAACTCAAGACCATGGGATCGATTTATTCATTGGGTGCACACGTACGAGCGATTTCGTTTTCCCCTCCAAACTCTCAAGTGTTTGGGTGAGAGAGGTAGGGAGCTCCTTAAGTGACCACCCTCGAAAGGCAAAAGCTTATTAGCAATATCATGGTGCACCTCTATACCCCGTAGCAAGCGTTCAGTCCATACATACGTAAGTTCTACAATGGTTGGCGACGCGTGCTACGATTAAGGTAGCACTTTCGGCTGAAACGTTTTCTGAACGATTTATTAATAGCTCCTTAGGGCCCGTTTTAACGAGTATGAAATAAATTCAATTTGGAAAAAATAAAATTCAAATACGCTTTTCATTGGTCAACACACGCACCAGCACCAAATCTTATGGCACCAGCACCAAATCTTATGCCTAATCTTTGGTGCTGGTGCGTGTGTTGACCAATGAAAAGCGGATTTGAATATTTTTTTTTTCCAAATTGAATTTTTTTTCTTCTTCGTTAAAACGGGCCCTTAACCCAAAATCGGCGGACTTTTTTAGGGCCCGTTTTAAGGGCCCGTTTTAAACGAAGGAGAAAAAAAAAACAATTTGGAAAAAAAAAAAAAATCAAATCAAATCCGCTTTTCATTGGTCAGAACCCGCACCCACCACCACCCAAGATTATACCCCAAGATCCTAATCTTTGGTGCTTGTGCGTGTGTTGACCAATGAAAAGCGAATTTGAATTTTTATTTTTTCCAAATTGAATCTATTTTATACTCGTTAATATGGGCCCTTAGTCTAATGTTGCAAAAAAAAAAAAAATGAAGTCGTTCATCGGGTATATATTCATAGCACTTTCAACTTACTCCAAAACCTTTTTTGGGGTTAGGTGCGGAGCTCCTCAAGCGAGCTCAGAAACAACATGAGGCACCTCTATCGTAGCATGCGTCTGGCGTCGTATCAGGGTAGTACCAAACGGGAGTAGGATGGCTTATATATATATAACCCGCTTGAGGCTTTAGAGGGACGAACTGATGAGAGGGAGTGACGAGAACAGCCACTGCGCGATTGGACTGGGGGATGATATCATACTCGTATACATGTATAAACAAATTGGTGTCTGGGTTACAGCGCAAGGAGTCGTACGGGGCACGGGCACGGGGCGTATATGGCATTTGATCCTGCCCGTACTCCTGGGCCCTCGACCCTGCTCGTAGACGGCTGACAACACTAAAGGTGTTCATTGTTTTCGGCCGCTATCCCTTATACCCCTTACGAGTCCCTTGTATCCCGTATATCCCTTATATCCCTTGTATCCCTTAAATGGGGCCCCACATGGTATAAGCCGACCTCTGATAATACGGCGACCTCTGATATTGCGGGGGACCTATAGCAAATAGGACCAAATGTTGTTAGCACAAATATGAAAATATACAGGTTTTTGGGTGTTACCGTTACCGTAGGTCCTGTTTACTGTTCTCCCCCGTGATAGTATGAGCCATGATTATGATTTAACCAAAACTGCTTCGTTTATACGTACACCCAGTGGGTACCCCGACTTAACCCCTCAAGAACTGACCACACGAATTAGAGGACAAACTACTCGGGGTTAGTGTGGGACATTTGTTTTCAGTTCTGAATGGGTCAAGAGAGGTTACCCTATATAAGATAATAGTACAGTTAAGGGAGGCCAAATCGGCTGGACCCGCCTACACCAAACCTACATATTTCCCACTGTGGATAAGAGAGAAGGCTAGTTAAGTTAAGACAGTTATGTTCGGCCTGTACCACACCTCTCTTAAATAGGGGTACCCACTGCTGTATGTATGTATTGAGGCCGTACTATCTAGGGGAAGGGGACACCACACCTCTCTTAAATAGGGGTACCCAGTGTATGGTCATGAGGCCGTACTATCTAGGGGAAGGGGACACCACACCTCTCTTAAATAGGGGTACCCACTGCTGTATGTATGTATTGAGGCCGTACTGTTTAGGGGAAGGGGACACCACACCTCTCTTAAATAGGGGTACCCAGTGTATGGTCATGAGGCCGTACTATCTAGGGGAAGGGGACACCACACCTCTCTTAAATAGGGGTACCCAGTGCTGTATGTGTGTATATTATGAAAGTCGTTGGTGGAGGGGTCAGTATTTTATATACAAGCCCATAGTCTACTATTAATATTACCTGGTAGGTTTTAAGGTTTTTGCTAGCCCAGATGGCACCCGAGGTCCTGGCGTCAAGTTGAAGTAGCGCTTCATGAAAAGAGCCGTGTGCCGTTAACCGTAAGCCGTGACGCCGTGACAGGCCGTGTGCACCACGAAATGACCGTTCGGCTGAGCGTTGAGCGTTGATTGGGGCGTTGATGATGAAACGCCGCGACAACGTCAAATTTGGAGGAAACAAATACAAGAAAACAAGAAAACAATATCGCGGCGAGCATCACGTCAATGTTGATCCGCCATCCTGAGCCAGCAGAAGCTACGAGTAGGCATGATACACGAATCACTGCTGCTTCTGCTGCCATAAATCGTCGCGAGAAAGACAGCTACTCGCATATATGTAGGTGCTAGATCTAATAAGAGTCAATCATTTCCCGTTCTCTCGGAGATCCGCGCCTGGGGTATAAATACGTGTGATGCATATATACCTCCGGGGAAAGGGGGGCAGCAAGCGACAACCACGTTGTAAATTTAACCCTTTGAATACTCGTAAGTGCGCCGCACAAAATACACCTACGTTTGACTCTAATTCCAAGTATTCTTTCCCCACACCGGGACTGCAGTGCTATCATAAGGAGGAGTTAAGCACCACGCCGAGGACGACCCCCTGGTTAGACGCCACTGCTGCCGCTGCTGCTGTATAACTAACCACCCTCCTCGTGACTCGTGAGAGGCGGGAGGCGGCCCGACCCTCTCAAACTTATCTCAAGAGCATCGGAGATGTGCGGAGCCCGATGATTATATAACTGGTATGTACCTGGTATATGCTGGGGTCATATATACAAACTACCAGGTACCAGGTACTCCTTAATCAGTACCAGGTACCTGTTAACACTACTGCTGTATGTGCCTCCTCAACCCATCAACTCCTCGTTACGAACGGGGACGGACATCGTGCGCACCCGCAACCGAACCGGCAGAACGGACGGCTTCAAAATAACGGAGCTCCTCGGGACTCGGGACCCACCGAACCGCTCGGCACCACTCAAAAGGCTGAAAGCAAAAGATGGGGAAATGATGGCACGTCACCAAAAAAAAGAGTAGCCGTCACAGCGTACGGCCGCAGTGTCTACACTAAAAACTAAAAACTATTACTGTACGTGTATATTGCCGTCACGTCATATGATAAATCGCCGTGCTACACACAGCTCAAGAGCACAATACTTCGTTGTACATCTTCGTATGTATGTATTATATGTACATGGCGGCCTTGCTCTCCAAGGATGCATATCATATATGCCAGGTGCCAGGTACCAGGTACCAGGTACCACCCTGTCCCGAAATTCCAGGGTATTTTTTCGTGAGTTAAGATTTAATCCAAACGGTCCTTAATTTTTTGGACATACTGGTCATATTTCATACGAGATCGCTCTTTTTGGGCGCGTCAAGGCCTCTTTTTTAGCCTTACCTTACTGGAGTTTTTTTTTGTGTGAGGACCAGTCAATGAAGGGGGTCAAACCACGGTCTGTATGTTGAATGTGTTGCTATATATTCAAGTGAGCCGCACGAACTCGAGCATCAGGCCTGGGCTGGATCTCTACTGATCTGCTGCGATACATTCAGGAAGTACACCGTATATATGTGACCTCCCTTGAGTTCCACAGATGTCAGATTTTGTTCCCTCAAAACCCGTAGTTCGCGCGATGGAAGTATCCCACTCGGCTTGCAAAAATGAGTTTCGATCAAATCCTCGATCTCACAGCTGTGTGTGTGTGTGTGTGTTTTTTTTTTTTTTTTCTAATATTCATATACTCACACCAGTTATTTGGTCACGTTGAAGTTTCAACTTGCAGATTTCTATCTTCACCATCTACCGCTAGGTAGCTGCCCCCCTGCCCCCACCAATATACGAGACCAAGTAGATTATCTTGCGGGGGTGCGTGTTACGTCATTTTATTATTTTTATTTTTTCCATCCCGTATCTTCGCACTTCTGTCTTTCTCCCTCCCTAGTCGTAACTCAGATCCGGGGTCACAAAGTAGGCTCCTTTCCCTCCTCCCCCACTACGGTTCTTGCCTTGATTTTAATCGCGCAGAGGGTTCAGCCTTCCCAACGCTCGTCGATTTTCATCGAAGTTTGCCAACTCACGCTCTCGCGCTTTCCGCTAGTCAAGATATCAATGTCGCCCAAAATACTGTATCGTAAATATATACTTCGAAGTACGAGAAAACAGCGTTTCACACATGCTCCGAGTACCCTGGAGTAAAGTAAGGAGTATTGGAGATACAATACTTCAGGTACTTCGTGTACTCGGAGTATTTCGGGGTTCGATACTCCGGGATACTGCTCGTACTCTCGGAGTATTTCGGGTATGAACACTCTCGATACTGCTTGTACTCGGAGTATTTCGGGGTCCGGTACTGCGGGAACTCCTTGTACTCCGGGTAGTTGGGGCTTCAGTACTGCTCATACTCCAAGTACTCCGAGTATTTAGGCCGCCAGTACTCTAATACTCCAAGTACTTGGAGTACGAAATGTACTCGATACCCGGAGTGTACTCGGAGTGTGAAGCACGTTAGGAGCATCTTTGCATCATTTTAAAGATTCGGTCGTCATTCCTCCCAGGTCCTGGGAGCATGTGACTGGCATTTATAGCATTTTTAAATTCAGGTACTTTGTGTACTCGCAGTATTTCGGTGTTCAATACTCTCGATACTCGGAGTACTCCGAGTAATTTAGATGTTTTTACTCCGAGTACTGCTTGTACTCGAGTATAAGTACTGCTCATACTCCCAGTACTCGGAGTAATTGGGGCCTTCAGTACTGCTCATACTCCAAGTACTCCGAGTATTTAGGCCACCAGTACTCTAATACTCTCAGTACTCGGAGTACGAAAAATACTCGATACTCCGAGTAGAGTATACCCGGAGCATCTGTGCAGCCATTTGTTAAACTTACGCGCAAAAGTACTTCCATTATTAGGGGATATTGAAAATTACGCGCAAAAGTACTTCCTTTATCAGGGGATATTCGCAATTGTCCCCCCGGGGGTGAAAGAGGCGTATCCCCGGTATAACATACAAACTTTATGTTTGCGCTGGAACTCCGTTTGGCCTGTTGGGTGTGCTGCGGTCATGCTATACTCGTATGCATGTAGCTGCCGTGCTGCTGTTTGTGTGCTGGTGCGCTGTGTGGCGCGTACTGCTGTGCGGTGTAATTTCTGTTTTTATTGGGTTTCCACCCAACGAAAGTGGCATTTTTATATAGGGGCCACGGGGACAAAAGTAATTACAGCAAAAAAAAAAAAAAAACAGGTACGGTGAGACCCCTGATTGGTTACGCGTACAAAGGTTTCCCCCCGTCACACGCATCCCTTCTCTCTTGTGCCCTCAATACGACCATTAGGGCTACGAATCGGAGCGGAAATTGGATCGCATTATACCCGTACATCGGCTATAGAAGAGGATTGCGAAATCCTCGGTATAAATCAGATTTTTGGGAACTCTATATACGTACGTACTGTTTTTCTTTTTCTTTTTCCCATCCCATTTTTTGTCTTCGCCCTTCCTTTTTCTCTCCTTCCTACATACGTAGTCGTAACTCATATCCAGGGTCACAAAGTAGGCACTTCTCCCTCCTCCCCCACTACGGTTCTTGCATTGATTTTTTTTTATCGCGAGAAGACAGACTTCAGCCCTTGCTTTCCTTCGTCGGCTCGCATCGAATTGCTTTGTTTTAATGTGAACCGGGTACGTACCTGGATTTCTGGATAGATTTGAGCTACGTACGTAGCGACGCGTTTTTACCGGCGAGGGGGCCAACATAGCCGGTTAAAGACGTTAAGAAATCAACCACCGAAAAAAAAACGGCTCGACGTTCCGATTCCGGGGTCGACTGAATCGGTCCGATCAGATTGAATCGGACAAATCGGCTCCGAGCTACTGCCGCGATTTCCCTCCTGCGGTGCGACACTCCCTACCCGCCCCTCCTTCCCTATATATATATATATGATACAAGGCTCCTCTTTTTGGGATTGTGGTTGACTCGAAATCCCGGGGGGGGTGTCGCAAGCTGAGAAAAGGGAGTTCTAACACAGCAGGCGTTCGTTCCTCGTATATACCAGCTACTCGTGCACATGGCAAGAAGAGAAGAACATAACATAAGCTCTTGAAAGCAACGAAAAACTACTGTAGTGCGAAGTGCGAAGCCACCGGGAAAGTAACACCGACCAGCCCAAGCGAGTTTATATATAGTTAGTTCTATATATGTACTTTGTGTGATATATATATACTTCGAAGTATAATATATACATATAGGTTGGGATGGCGTCGGTTGGCGACGATGCTGTAAAATACACTTCTCACTACGTGAGCTAGACAACCAGGCTAGACAACCAGGGTACCATGTGTTTGTTTTTTCTTGGCGGTCACCACCGCTGGCGGTCTTGTTAGATCATGTGTGGGGGGTGGAGAACCTTAACTCGCACAAGGGGGATTATCGTACCTCGTAGTGTGTATGTATATGGAAGGCACCCACGAGGCAGATACATAGTATACCCATTGCTGTCTCTGGAAATGGTCACACCATAAATCAAATCAATTCATTGGAGGCTGTCGTCTATATGCAAGTCCGCCTCCCAAGCGGTTCTTAGCAAGATACAACGCACCTTTCATGCGACTCGCCCAACACCTCACGGCGCTTCGCGCTTGGTGCAAGCATTGTCTGCCTGGTTGGTGAAAACCCAACGTGCTCCGTCCCGGCATTATAGGGATGCGAGGGTCTATGGCCATACGACTACGGCCATGCACGACATGAGTACACCCCCCCTCCACCCCCGATACAATATTTTTATATTTTTATAAGTATATATAGAGGTTAGGTTGGCGTCGGATAGGTTGGGTCGCTGTCGGTTGGCGACGACGCTGTAAAACACACCTCTCACTGCGTGATCTAGACAACCAGGGTACCATTTATTTGTTTTTTTTTGCAGTCACCACGGCTGGGGGTAGAGTTAGATCATTTGTGCGGGGTGGGCAACCTTAACCCCGCACAAGAGGAATAGTCGTATCACGTACGTACTGTGTAAATGGTAAGGCACGCACGAGGCAGCTACATAGCATACCCATTACTGTCTCTGGAAATGGCCACACCATAAACCAAATCAATTCATCGGAGGCTGTCGTCCATATGCAAGTCCGCCCCAAAAGCGGTTATTAGTAGGATGCAGCTTGCCCTTCACGCGGCTCCCTCAACACCTCACGTTTCGCTCGGCGCCTGGTGTAAGCACTTAATGCCTGCCCCGTCGGTCAAAACCCGACATGCTCCGTCCCGGCATTGTAGGGATGCCAGAGTATGTACATACGACTACAGCCATGCATGGCATGTGGCTAATGGGTACCTGGCAGCCCCCCCCACCCCACCCTATGGCCATACGACTACAGCTATACATGGCATGTGGCTAATGGGAACCCCCCCCCCCCCCCCCCCCCCCCCCCCGC
>MEHQ01004596.1:236342-256674 GCA_008828725.1 Saccharina japonica
GGGGGGGGGGTAGGGGGGGGGGGGCAGGGGCAGGGGCTGCGGGAGGGGGGGGGTGGAGGGACAGCAAGGTTAGAGGCGCGGGAGGGGAGGACGAAGAGGGGGTGGGAGGGGGAGGCGTACTCATTTGTTGCTTGCCTCAGTTCATTTGACTATCGACCACGCAGCTCTTTCGATACGGAGCACCGTTCCTTCTCCCGGTAAAGAGGCACCTCCAACATTTGGGCGCTCATTACGCTGTTTCCACGTAATACAAAGAAACTATTCACTTATCTTACCTCTCTCCTTGTGTCGGGGGACGGGACGGGACGGGGGGGGTGTACTCCATATTCACGGGGGGGGGGGGGGGGGTACTCGTGTGGTGCTTGCATTAGTCATTTGACCATTGACCACGCACCCCTTTCGAGACAGAGCACCGTTCCTACTCCTAATTCCTAATAGAGCGACACCTCCAATATTTGGGCGCTCAATACGTTCTTTCCATACGTACTCGTATACGTATTTAGCACAATACAAAGAAAATCTTTAATTTTATCTTACTCGTACGCTCGTATTATACGTCGTAATACCTTCCTGTTGCGAGGGAGGGGGGGGGGCAGTGACATGCCAGATGGAAGGACGTGGGCACGATGGACGGAGGGGTGTGCCAAGGGTGTGCACAACGCTAGGGGCCCCCGGCTCCCAGCTCCCAGTTCAAACACTGCACCCAGCAGCAGCAAGGAGAAGTACGTACCCTGTGGTACGTACACGAGTCTACAGCAGTCTGTTGCTGCTGTACCTGGGGTGCATCGGTATGATCGTACATCGACGATTCCGAGAGGCGACGAGTCGAGCGAGAGGAGACTCCAATGCGAGGGAAGCAAATAAATCATATAGGATACAGTATTGAAAACGACAAAACTATGCTGCATCTGTAGTAGAGATATGTGACGATGCATTGCAAGCAGCGGTGTCCTACGCAATGACTCAACCCTAGCCCTATTCTGACACCAATCTGACAGAGTGACTATGTCTTCCGAAACCAGGGCATCGTTATATTGCTATATTCGCGATGGCATGGCCAGCGACTCTCACCCTCCCCCTCCTCTTCCAGGCTTCGGCCCATTCAGCATTGTTTCGTACTGCTGAAGAAACTTGGGGATTACTCGAGTAAACTGAGGCTTGGGTCCTTTGCCTCCTTTCCCTCCTCTACCACCGCCGCCACCACCACCACCGCCACCACCACCACCTTTCCCCCCTCTCGCCATCGTCCTCGGGTTTTTTGGTTCAAGTCGTGTCCAGACCTATGATATACCCAAGGCTGGGCTGCCCGGGCCTGTAAGTTCAAATCCATGAGGCAGGGTTCCCCTAAAGAAGAAAGCAACTAAGACACATTGAACTCCCTATCATTGTCATCTCGACGAAAACACTACAAGAGTGACCTCAAGCTAACAGCACGCGCTCGACGACTACACCTCTCGCCAACACCACCAGAAAGCTTCGTGCCTTCTCGATGTCAGCACACTCCAACACCGTAACAAGGAACATCAACACGCCAGCAAGACCGACATTCGACGCGACAAAAGGACCTTTGGTTTTGGCTGGTCCCTTCTCCAGTTCATCGTATCATCATTTCCACCGCAGCAGACAAGCATATATAACAGAGGAGCAGCAAGCAGCAGCAGCAGTATAGCTTGTCACGATGCCGGGACGTGGGTCATCTCGAGGACGGGCAAAGGTGAGGAGGGGCGCATCGCCATCAGACCTGATAGTCGTGGCTGCTCAGCTCGTGTCAGTTTGGCGGAGGAAGGGTAGAAGGGTAGCTCAAAAGCTGGAACGTACGTAAAAAGCATGGCGCGCCAACTTTATATTTTGAAAGAAAAAAAGCAAAAGGGTTGCGTGTTTCGTGTTTGCGTACGAGAGCTTTCCGCCGCACCAGGCACGTACGTACGTACGTACCTCGGTACGTATGAGTGCACGTACTTCGAAGTATTACCTACTCGTATATACGAATTCTCACATTCAGCTCCGCATTGCTAGAATCCTGCTCCATGGTGTACGTAAAGGCGCGAGGAGTCTACGGTACGAGAGGTAGGACAACAAAGCCAAACGAACCTCAGTCGGTGTCTCAGAATGATCCCATTTTCCCCGACGTACTGTTTTTTTTCAAACACCAACACCCAAAGACAAGTACAAGTACGTACTCGTACTCGTACTCGTGCCTCGTAGAACTTAGGCCGTTTCCTACGTATGTATGCGGTTCGATTTCGAACTTCATATTTGTATTTTTCGACCTCAAAAATGAAAGCATCGGCTTATTGCGCAGTCCGAAATCTGACCGGAATATTTTTCGATTTTGAGAATCCGATGGCCGAAGTCGTCAGATATCGGCGCCCAAGTTGTCGGATTTTGGCGCCCAAGACGTCAGATTTTGGCCCAAAATCCGACGACTTGGGCCGTCAGATTTTGAAATCGAAAAATGGTATGGTCTCTCAATTTAAAATGTGATCCACGCAAGCAAGCAGCAGCAGAACGATCGATGAGTTGGATGGTGACACAGCGAGTCGCTTCACGCCCGACGCGCAGTCGGCGGTCGGTGCGTCTCTCCGTCGCCAGACTGCAGTCGGCTACCGCGGGCTCGGGCCTAGAGACGAACAGAAGCGCACTCGGCGCGCTCCTCTCCGTACTCGTAGACTATACAGCAGAGAACACCTACTGTGATAAGAAACATGCTAACAAGAAACCCAGGCTGAAGTTTGGAGGAAAATGAGAAATTCGGGAGTCGTTATCTTGAAATTAGTGCAGAAGTCACCCTCTCTCTCAGGTAAGAAATCCAACCTGGGCCAGATTTCCTGTTTCTTAGTACAGCAGGTGTCCTGTACTGTATACGGCAGCAGCAGCAACAGTCACTCAGTCACTCAGTCACTCAGTCAGTCAGCGTGCTCGGCTTGGATGCTTCGTTGTGTCAAAGTATAAAATACCAAGACAGGTTGACTCGAGCGCACTCGGCACGCCAGACCAAAGGCAGTCAGCGTGGGTTCGGACGCTTGGGTCCTACACCAGTGCAGTGCACTCGACGCGTCTCTTCGCGGCGCCAGACCACAACAACAACCGTTGGTCTCGCCGTTTGCTCCAATCTCTGCACGCAAAAAAGAAATCCGTATTTTGTCATTTTTTCGCGTACCTGGTACAGAGTACAGGACACCTAAAAAGAAACAGGAAATCTTGCCCAGACTGGATTTCTTATTTGAGAGAGGCTGCTTTCTACGCTAATTTCAAGATAACGACTCCCGAATTTCTTGTTTTCCTCTAAATCTCAGCCTAGCTTTCTTAATGGCCTGTTTCTTATCACAACAGTAGGTGTACTTCTGTACTCTGTACTCTGTACTCGTAGGAAGACTGTTTCGATTTTCGAACTACTATACGTAGGTCGCTGAAAAATCGGTCGGACCAAAGGCTGAAGCTAGAAAATCGCACCGCATAGGATACGGCAAAGAATACATCATACGTCGCGGGATATAAGGACCTCTCGTACATACCCTCGGGTATTAATATTTTATGCAAACGGTTCTTTTTTTTTCGGGACATATAGTGATATATACGTGTACGTACACTACCTGGTATAGCAGTACAGCTGTGGGCACTCCGGTTTAAGAGCACCCCCGCGACAAGCCGAAACAAGCGCTCTTAACCCTTTTAGAACTGCAGTCCCGTTTTGGGGACAAATCACTCTAATTCTAAGTGATTTGTCCCCAAAACGGGACTCCAGTCCTATAAGGGTTAAACCCCTTAACCCCTTAAGAACTGGTCCCACGTATTTGGGGACAAAATACTTGGGATTAGTGTGGGATTTTTTTTCCAATTATGGATGGGTCAAGAATTGGTCCCACGTATTGGGGACATCTGCTTGGAATTAATGTGGGGATAATGTTTTCAGTTCTGGATGGGTTCACTACACATTGCTCTCATCTGCAGTGGGCAAGATATACCAGGTAGGTTTTAGTACACAGGCGGGACGTGCCGATTTGACCGCTCTTAAATCCATAATGTTTTTATCTTAAGGTGCTCTTAAATCGGGGCACCCACTGCCGTACGGCGGTAGTACTCGTATCTCGTAGATACCACTTGTTTCGACAATGCCCTCTTCTATTGAGCGCCTAGTAGCGCGTGTAGGCACAATTCGATGCGAGTCGACGAGGGAAGAAAAAGCTGAAGTCTTCTAGCGATAAAAATGCAAGGCAAGAATCGTAGTGGGGGAGGAGGGAGAGGAGCCTACTTTGTGACCCCGGATCTGAGTTACGACTATGGAGGAGAGAGAAAGGAAGCGCGAAGATAATAAATGGGATGGAAAAAAAGAAAAAAAAATGGTCGACGGGCAGCGCCAATTGCAAGTCTAGAACTTCAGCACTAATTGCAGCCCACACGATTACGGTTCGCGCTTCGCGCTCTCGGCCTCCGGCGGCTCCCTGCGGCGGGCTGATTATATTTCTGCGCCACTAAAGTGGGAGCAGGGTGTCAAATGGGATCAGGTCCGGGTGGGATAGCGTGAGGGTGGTGTGGGTGTTCCCACCAGGAAAAAAAAAGAGAGGTGCGGTGCGTTGGGGTTGATTCGACAATGCGCTTCGCCCTACGTAAAACACTCGTAAAACACTGACGTTACGATATTGCGGAGGACCATAGTAAATAGGACCACTTATGGTTAGTAAAACTAGGTAAATGTATAGGGTTTTGTGTGTACCGTAGGTCCTATTTACTACATTAGCCCACCCCGTAATAGCAGCATGGGGTGCTACCGTAGTGCGCAGTTACTGCTGCCAGTAGTGGACAAACACTGTTATTAATAGTGGATCTTCCTAAGGTAGCTAATTAGGCACTCTGATTGGCCAAGCAAGCACTGACCGCTGGCATAGGGTTCGGGTTAGGGTTAGGGTTAGGGTTCGATCTGAGGGTCAACATACTACTACCAAGACTAAACCCCCATTTTAAAGATCCACTATCACCCTTTGTCCACCCCTCACTGCTGCTGCAGTTCTAGAACGTCAAATTAGGAATAGAGCTGTGACAGTCGGCACGACCTACTGCTGCTGTATGTCACCAACCAATCAAATGTGTTTTTTAGTCCGAAAACCGAAAACGCGTTTCGTCCTACATATAACGAATAACGAGGACTATTAACAAATCGTCCGGTAACATCTTGGATCAATGTACGGGCGTATGATAGAATCCCTAACTCTAACCCTAACCCCAAACCCGACCACAATATTGATATTACTTACCTGTAAAATTCCCAGAAATATCCTGCCGAACGAAATGCTAATACTACAGGAGGACTAAAGAACACGTGAAAAATCACTGATAACAGCAGCGTGTGTTATGTGTTGCAGTGCAGTTACTGCTGTAGTTCTAGAACTTGGATTGCTACGTAGTGGTAGAGCTTGTGAGTGGGCACGACCTAAGTCACCAACGAACTGATTATTATTAATAGTCATTATTAATAGTCAGGCCAATAATCAGTCGTTGCCGGATGTACCGACTAGTAATATGTATCCGACTTATCGTATTTCCATAGTTACATACAATAGTACGGGACAGATGTTAAGAATATGATAATTAAGAATTGAAAACTGAGATCTTTTTATTTTGGGGGGGGGAGGGCGTACTCATTTGTTGCTTGCCTTACCCGTAGTCATTTGACCATTGACCACGCACCTCTTTCGAGACGGAGCACCGTTCCTACTCCTAATAGAGACACCTCCAACATTTGGGCGCTCATTACGTTGTTTCCATATATTACTAAGAAACGTTTTGCTAATCTTAGCCCCTTCCTGTTTCAATAATAAGTAAGAATGCGACTTCTCTGTACTGAAAATAGTGTGGAACACACCCAGTCTTGCGTAAGAATCCCAGTCTGGCCAAAAATAAGAGATTATTAACATCTGTCGCGCCCTATTATACTGTATACAGTAGTAATATCCTTTAACCCATTCAGAACTGAACAAAATTGTCCCACACTAATTGCAAGTAGTTTGTCCCCAAATAGGTGCGACCAGTTCTTAAGGGGTTAAGAACGCCCCCCTGGGGCGCATGGAGAAAGTAACCAAAGGGCGAGCTGGAATAAGGTGGGATAGCGTAGTCGAGAAAGTATGGAAGGATATAGGAAACCAAAAAAAAAAGCTGGCCATAGAGAAATTTAGCGGATACAAGACAGAAGTAGAAGAAAGGATAGAAAGAAGGGAAAGGCTAGCGCTAAGAAAGAAGGTGGAAGGGGAAGAACACTTAGAGATATACGGGGGGTTGAGAGAAGGAATAGGAATGAAAAGGTATCTGCACGGCCCAATGGACTTCGCGAAAAAGCTGGAGCTGCGATTTCGTGTAGGGGACCTGGACCTGCCAGAAAGAAGGAGGTATACCAGTAGCCGGGAGGAGGAGGAAGTAGATGCACAGATGTGCCCATGTGGCAAAGCCATAGAGAGTAGAGTTCACATAGTGGGAGAATGTGAAAGGTACAAGGAGGAAAGGGATGTGCTTGAGGAGGAGATGAGGAAAATAGACGAGTGTGACATGGAGCAGTTTGGTACACTAAATAGTAGCGAGAAAACGATCGCTATCTTGGGAGATAGATGGTGGCCACAGGCGGAGAAGCAGGAAGGGGATAAGATTAGCAAAAGGTTTCTCTGTAATATATGGAAACAACGTAATGAGCGCCCAAGTGTTGGAGGTGTCTCTATTAGGAGTAGGAACGGTGCTCCGTCTCGAAAGGGATGAGTGGTCAATGGTCAAATGACTAAGGCAAGCAACAAATGAGTACCCCCCCCCCCCCCCCCCTATATAGATTCGGGAAATATTGCCTCGGAGATGCGTTCTAGGAAGGGGGGGTGGGGGGGGGGGAGGTGTACTCATGTCGTGCACGGCGGTAGTCATACGACCATAGACCCTCGCATCCCTACAATGCCGGGACGGAGCACGTTGGGTTTTCACAAACCAGGCAGACATTGCTTGCACCAAGCGCGAAGCGCCGTGAGGTATTGGGCGAGTCGCATGGAGGGTGAGCTGCATCCTGCTAAGAACCGCCTGTGAGGCGGACTTGCATATGGACGACAGCCTCCAATTAATTGATTTAATTTCTGGTGTGGTTTTTTTTTTTTTTTTTTTTTTCCCATCCCATTTATTATCTTCGCACTTCCGTCTCTTCTCCCTCCCTATCGTAACTCAGTATCAGATCCGGGGTCACAAAGCAGGCTCTTCTCCCTCCTCCCCGCACTACGGTTCGTGCCTTGATTTTTATCGCGCAGAGGGTTCAGCCTTCCCAACGCTCGTCGGTTTTCATCGAATTTTGCTAACTCCCGCTCTCGCGCTTTCCGCTACGAGTCAAGATATTGTTTTGCGAGAAAAAGTCCCCTCGTACGAGCATGCACTCGGGGGGGGCTCGAACCCACGACCTTGACTCAAACAGGCACGAGATTCACCTGTCATTCCACCGGGGACGCCGACTTGTGATGTATATAGTACAGCAGTACCTGGTATAACTCTGCAGCTTCAGATTTTGTTCTCCTCATATTCAGGGTGTACATCCTGCATGGGGACATATAAAACCCGGAAGTACGTGCGATTGAAGTATCACACTAGCTTGCGAAGAGGAGTTTTCGACGAAAACCCTCTCGATCTCACAGCTGTATACTTTTTTTCCAATTTTTGTAAATATTGTTTCGCGCGCGGTCGAAGTATCACACACATATAGCTTGCAAAATATAATTTTTCGACAAAATCCTTGATCTCACAGCTGTGTGTGTGTTTTCCCATTTTTTATAAATATTGTTTTTTTACCCATTAAACTCGCGTATTATTTCGCTTATAACGTTTTTTTTATGTGTTTTCTTTTTGTCCTTGTACTTCGGTTTAGGTTTTAGAAGATTGCTTGAGAGCGAGTTCTGAATAAAATTCGATTAAAGTTGGGCAATTTTTGGCGGCAAGTTGTGCAAAAGTGCGACTTTCGCACAAGTCGCTTAAAAATCACGGAAAATGAAGCTTAAGTGGTAAAAAACAAAACTGCCAGTAAGTACCTACCTACCTATACCTGGTACGATGCCCGATGCCATTATGTCCGGAATCGTAAGGAATATTCGGGTGTTCATGTTGATACCCAAATGGTCCTTACTTTTCCGAACAGAGTGGTATATATGTATCATGTATTATTGACGTTCGGACGGGGGGAGGGGAGCAGGAGCAGGAGGAGGGGGAGGGGGGAGGAGGAGGGAAGACCTGGATAAGTGGGTTCGTGTAACGGGGGGCTATTTCTTTGAGCGGGGGGGCGG
This sequence comes from Saccharina japonica, assembly GCA_008828725.1. Classification (NCBI taxonomy): domain Eukaryota; class Phaeophyceae; order Laminariales; family Laminariaceae; genus Saccharina; species Saccharina japonica. The sequence continues at coordinate 244,631 of MEHQ01004596.1, forward strand.
GAGGGAGGAGTCATGGAGGGGGAGTAGGGGGTGGGATTAACCTGCATGGCACTATACCAGGGCAGGGCGGGGTGGGGAAGGGTCGATTATTTCATGCATGGCCGTGCGAGACCATACTCGTACACTCTGACAATCCGGCACGGACCAGGGGCGGGCGGGGGGGTACTATGTACTATGTGTTGCTTGCCTTAGGCATTTGACCATTGACCACGCATCCCTTTCGAGACGGAGCACCGTTCCTACTCCTAATAGAGACACCTCCAACACTTGGGCGCTCATTACGTTGTTTCCATATATTACAAAGAAACTTTTTGCTAATCTTATCCCCTTCCTGTTTCGCCGCCTGTGGCCACCATCTATCTCCTAAGATAGCGATCGTTTTCTCGCTACCTATGTAGTGTACCAAAGCTGCTTCATGTCACACTCGTCTATTTTCCTCATCTCCTCCTCTAAGCACATCCCTTTCCTCCTTGTACCTTTCACATTCTCCCACTATGTGAATTCTACTCTCTATGGCTTTGCCACATGGGCACATCTGTGCCTCTACTTCCTCCTCCTCCCGGCTACTGGTATACCTCTTCTTCTTTCTGGCAGGTCCAGGTCCCTTACACGAAATCGCAGTTTCAGCCTTTTTCGCGAAGTCCATTGGGCCGTGCAGATACCTTTTCATTCCTATTCCTTCTCTCAACCCCCCGTACATCTCTAAGTGTTCTTCCCCTTCCACCTTCTTTCTCAGTGCTAGCCTTTCCCTTCTTTCTATCCTTTCCGGGGGGGGGGGTGTACTTCATTTTCATGCATGGCCGTAGTCGTATGACCATAGACCCTCGCATCCCTACAATGCCGGGACGGAGCATGTCCGGTTTTCACCGACCAGGCAGACATTGCTAGCACCAAGCGCGAAGCGCCGTGAGGTGTTGGGCGAGTCGCATGAAGGGTGAGCTGCATCCTACTAAGAACCGCTTGTGAGGCGGACTTGCATATGGATGACAGCTTCAATGAGTTAATATAATTTCTGGTGTGGCCACTTCCTGAGACATCAATGGGAGGGGTGGGGGGGGGGTATGGTCCATGCAGTACAATTTAGCCATTAACGTTTCAGGTAATAGCGTTTGAAATACGGCGAATTGGGCGATACTGCTGCTATCGTCGTGGTCACCAAGGCCAAGCGAACAAATACGGTTTTGGCATTTTTTTTTGTTCGCCCACATTAAAATCAAGTAAGTTACAGCTTGCAAAGGGTCAAGATCAGCTACTTTTCACAAAACCTTGAATATCTCATCGGACTTGCGTTTTATATAGAAACGAAATCAGGTTCCGTCCGTAGAATGAGGAGAGGAATCGTTTCCCGCCCTTTTGTTTAGGTTGGCTGGGTGGCTTTTACGAACGAATGATCTGCGTGAGACGTCCCGGACACGGTTTTTGTCAGTTTTCTTCGTCAAAAATTAATATTTTTTCAAACGGGAAAAAGTTCCACCTTGCGATTTCAAAAACTCATCGAAATCCGCCCTCAGATATAGCTTGTTAAAACAGCACACCTAAGGGGAATGGAATCTCTGTTTTCAGGTATATTGGTCATAAAGAGTCGAAGAACAAAAATGAAATAAAAATGAATCCATCTTCCCCTTCGCGAGGAGACAGGCGTTAAAGGAGTGTTTTTTGGAGTCACAACTATGCTCTCAGCTCTAGAAAATGTGTACTGCCGAGGTCGTTTTTTTGGAATTCTTCAACTGCATGGACTATATGATGTAGCACATCCTCAAAACACGACCGTTATAACCCCCCTCGCCCAACACCTCACGTTTTGCTTCGCGCTTGGTGCTAGCAATGTCTGCCTGGTCGGTGAAAACCCGACATGCTCCGTCCCGGCATTGTAGGGATGCGAGGGTCTGTGGTCATACGACTACCGGCCATGCACGACATGATGAGGATACCCCCCCCCAAAAAAAAAACGATCGCTATCTTAGGAGATAGATGGTGGCCACAGGCGGCGAAACAGGAAGGGGATAAGATTAGCAAAATGTTTATTTGTAATATATGGAAACAACGTAATGAGCGCCCAAGTGTTGGAGGTGTCTCTATTAGGAGTAGGAACGGTGCTCCGTCTCGAAAGGGATGCGTGGTCAATGGTCAAATGACTAAGGCAAGCAACAAATGAGTACCCCCCCCCCCCCCCCCAGCTGGGGGAGGGGGGGGGGGTGTACTTCATTGTTAGTGCATCGGCCGTAGTCTAATGACCATAGACCCTCGCACCCCTACAATGCCGGGACGGAGCAGTGGGTTTTCACCAGCCAGCAGACATTGCTGCACCAAGCGCGAAGCGCCGTGAGGTGTTGGGCGAGTCGCATGAGGGTGAGCTGCTTCCTCTAAGAACCGCTTGAGGCGGACTTGCATATGGAGACAGCTCCAATGATTTATTAATTCTGGTGTGGNGGGGGGAGGGGAAGGGGGCATCTGTTTCGAACGTTTCTTGTCGTATTGTAATCTGCTGGCGGAACTGATCCGACTAAACATCTCTTGGCGAACGAAATCAAACGCGTTTTCGTCTGGGGGACAGGGGTTAGGATACGCACGCCGGTCCAGTAACCGGTGTTGCTGTTTTTTTTCAACTTGTATATACAGCTCTTGACCGCTTCCGATGAGGTAAAGCTGTTATTTCGGGGTGGGCTAATGCAGTAAATAGGACCTACGGTACATACAAAAACCTATACATTTCACGATTTTTACTAACAATATTTGGTCCTATTTACTGTGGTCCTCCGTAATAGTATAATGCTTGCCGTGGTAGATACCAATGCCGCCGCACCCTACCGCTGGGCTGAGGGTTGGCAGCACACGGTACGCGAGGGCGCTTCTGGTAGACTCGAGATTACAGCTTGCCCATAAAGTATACTACGGTAGTGTAGTATGGGTGTCCCCTGCTGTTGCTATTCTTGTTGTTGTTGTTGTTGCTGCTGCTGTTGTTGTTGTTGTTGTCGTTGTGGTTGCTTCTTTTTGTTTTTGTTTTTGCTGTCGTTGTTGTAGGTATCGTTTTTATCGCCTGCAGTACAAAGACTGATGTCCGCTGCTGATGTATATGGTGTTGTTTGCTCTACCATATACTTACTGTTTGTCCTCCGTTGCTGTTGCTGCTGTTGCTGTTGTTGTTAATTCGCAGGACGATCGTGAATCAAGACAAGCTGGGCTGTCGGAAAAGTTGTGAGATCAGAGCTCGGAAGCTTCTGCAGCAGGGTGGGCGTGTCGCCATCGACAGGTGCTGTGCGGCCAAAGCTGTCGAGAAGATCCCTGATGTATATACATGATCTGTATGATCTGTGTGATCTGTATGATCTATATGATCTGTATGATCTGTATGACACGGTTCTTGCGCACATGCTTGCCGGGTGGGATATGTATGATATGTATGATATGTGCGTCACGGCTCTTGTGCACACGTTTGGATCTGTATGATCTGTATGAATTGTATGACACGGCTCTTGTGCACACGTTTTGATCTGTACGATCTGTATGATCTGTAGGATCTGTAGGATCTGTATGACGCAGCTTTTGTGCACACATTTGCCGGGCAGTAGCCTTTACCGCATCACTGAATTACTATCTAGGATAAAGGATGGACATCGGGACTATTTTATTATACCAGGTATGCCTTTTAGTGTAGGCGACTATTTTTCAAAAAGCATAAAAACGCCTGATTTTTTCGAAACAAAGCCCGTGAGGGTCGGGGCGGGGTTGGGGTTAGGGTCAAGTGTTGGTGTCTAAAGTTGTGTTTTCGGTGTTTTTCGAAATATACCTTCTCATAAGACTGGAACCACACGCGGGGCCACAAACAATTCCCCCGATTTCTATACTTTACCCTAGATAATAATTCAGAATTGCGGTAAAAGCCGGCTCTTGGGGGGGTAGGATCTGATTGATACGTCTCTGGAACCACACCGTTTCACAACGAACGGTAAAAATCTGATCACATTCTGCTACTGTTTGCTGTACTTGCCTTCTTTCTGGCGTGCGTGCGTGTCCTGTCCACAGGTGCAACTTCAACCAATCACAGCGCGTGACATGGACCGACCTGGCGACCTCTCTCTCCCTCCACCCCAGCGCCTGCGTCGCGGTGTGGCTCGACATTCCCCTCGGTGAGGAACACGCGAGTTAACCCCTTTCGTACTGCAGTACCGATGTGGGAACAAAATTCTTGGGATTTGACCGAAATGTTTGTTTATGTACAGTGCAATACTAAAAGGGTAGATCAATTTTTTGAAAAATGCTCTCTCATGCCAGCGGCGGGGGAAAAGCTACTTTTTCAGTCCAAGATCAACATTCAAAACCCCCCCCCCCCCCGCCCCTAATGCTTTGTCTCTCGAAAGGATGGTGGATCAATTGTCAGCCTGACAAGGCAAGCAACAATATTGAGTACATCCCCCACCCCCCCCCCCCCCCCCGCCCCCGTGTCCTCTACACTCATCCCTCGCAGTAAAGTGCTGGCACAGGATTCAGAGCATAGGGGTTGGTCACCCATTGTCTCGCCACGCGCTTTACCGCCTCTGACTTACTTACCAGAAAAAATGAAACATTTCATAACAGCCGCCCCACCCCCCCCCTTCCCTCTTATAACTCCCGCACCCCACCCACCCCCCTCCCCGACCCCCCCAACCACCCCCCCCGCCACTCCCCTTCCCCAACACATCATCCCTCGCAGAAACTTGCAGGCAACGGGTCCAGAGCAGGGTTGGCCACCCCACTCTCGCGCCCGGCCCCTCCTCTGCCGCAGTGGTTGCCGGGGTGTCCCGAGACTTGCGCCCCCCCCACCGAAAAGAGGGTTTCCACGACGTTTTTCGGTGCAAGAATGACGTCGATCTGTCGGAGGTCGTTGCCCTCCTGTCCCCCGCCTGCGGCGACGCAGCCGGCGACGGCGGCGGCCCGGGCCCTCTCGGGGCGGACCCCGTCGAGGACGTGGCCGCGGAGCCTCGCGCGTGGGCGAGCGTTGCCGCGGGTGACACCGGCACGGGTAATTACTCTACCACGGGTAATTCTGCCGTGGGCAACAATAACAGCAACAACACGGGTAGGGCCAGTACGGGTAACACCGTTACGGGTAACTACAACACCACGGGTAACCACAACACCACGGGTAACTACAACACCACGGGTAACCACAGCAGGGGTAACCACAACACCACGGGTAACCACAGCAGGGGTAACAGCACCACCAAGGGTAAAACCACAGCGAATAACGCCGCCACGGGTTACACTGCCACCACCACCACCACCACTGCGAATATAGGCGTTGCTAACCCGGGGATGGCGTGGAATGATCCCCTTGCGAGGTTTTCCCCGGTTACGAAGAGGGGTGGGTTGTTGCGGCCAGCCAGCGACAGGAGTAGCGGCGCGCCTCCGTGGTCTTCCGTTTCTGCTCCTGCTCCTGCTCCTGCTGCTGCTGCTGCTGCTGCTGCTGCTCTTACCCCGCAGGTTGAAGTGGGTAGGTCTGGTCTTCGTGCGCTCGGCGATACGGGGGACTACCTTGTATCGGAAATGGGGACGATCGCTGCATTCCAGAATCTTTCCGTTGGACCGTCAGAAACGGGAGAAACGACGGCTGGGTTGCACAATTTTTCCGTTGGATCATCATCAGAAACGGGGAAAAAAACGGCCGCTGAATTGCGGGATTTTTCCGTCGGATTATCAGAAACGGGAACCACAGCGGCGGCTGCTCGGTGGCAGAATTTTCCTGTCGGACCACCACCAGAAACGGAGACTCCAGCGGCCGCTGCTGCTGCTGGATGGCAGAATTTTTCCGCTGGACCATCAGGAACCGGGACGACGGCTGGACGGCTGAATGTTGCCGTCGACAACGCCGGGCTATCGGTGGCCTCACCTCCGATGACTTTCGCCCCCCCCGCCGCCGGGCTGATCGACGAGACCGCGGGCTGGGGCTGGGGAGGACCTATGCGAGGAGGCGGTGGCTACAAGGGCCCCTTCGGGTCGACCGCGGGCGGCGGCGCCGCCGTGTATGCTGCGAGCGGTGGCCCCACGGACACAGCCGCCGCCGTTTCCGTTGACGCTTCCCGCGGGGGGCCCACGAGCGCTGAGCATCACGCTCCTCCTCAGCTCTTTCCGGCGAGCTTGGGCTGGGGCACGGTCGACCCCCTCGCAGAAAATTCAGAGAAAATTCCGCCAGTAGGTGGTGGTGCTGTTGCCGCCGCCACCGGTACCGACGAGTACGCTACCGACGAATTCAGTGGGCTGTACGGAGGAAGGTCCGGAGCGCGGAGCCAACCGGCACCGGCGTCAGCCCTCCAGGGATCGCGAGATACGGCCGGTCTCCCGAAGGCGCCGAGGAGACTCTGGGCGCCGGAGGACATACGCTCCAGCGTTTCGAAGCTCCAGCTGTCGCGCCTTTCGTTCTCGCCGCAAGTTGAGGAGACCCCCCCGCCACCGCCGCCGCCGCCACTGCCACAATCGGAGGTTATGCCGCAACTAGAAATCTCGCCGCAATTTGATATTCCGCCGCCACCACAATTAGAGGTTCCGCCGCAATACACCAGCATTGCGGCGGCTTTCAGAGCCCCGTGGGGGCCGACGCCTGAGTTGCCGGGGGACCTGAATCCCCCCGCAATGCGGGGAGACCCGAATTATACCGCAACACGAGGGGAACCGAATTATCCCGCAAGGCGGGGGGACCCGAATTCTCCCGCAAAAGAAACGTGGGCTCTTCTTGGCGATGAAAATGGGGGGACGAGCGAGAGTAGAGGCGTTTGCGAGGCGGGGAGGGGGGGCAGGGCGGGGCTATTCGGTGGCGACCCTCAAAACCGCGACAAGACTTTTTCTTCCCCCCCGGCTTCTTCTTCGCCTCCGCTAATGGAGGGCTTCGATGGCGGTGTGATTGCGGCGGCGAGAGGTGCAGCCGGCGTGCTGCTGCCGCCGTCCCGACCGCCGTCCCAGGGCTCTTTCGTGTTCACGTCCAGAGGGGGGGGGGGGTAGGGAGCACAACGCTGTCACACCTCCCCACACCATTCACATATTTCGGTGTTCCTTTGCGTCTAGGTGTTTCACGGTACGCGCGGAATGGAGGCGCGGTAGAGGGTGAATTTTGGCTGAATCGTTTTCTGAACGATCGGGCTCCTTAACCCAAATTCGTCGGACTTTCATTTTTGTGACGAATAATGTTTGAGGGTATACTTCGGTCATGAGATTTCGCATACGGTAGCTTTTATTTTCCTCCAAAATCATATTTTCGGTGAGGTATGACGCTCCTGAAGTGAGGAGCTCAGAAAAAACATGGTGCACCTCTATCGTAGCATGCGTCTAACTACTACAACCTACTACTATTAATACTACTACTACTACTACTACTACTACTACTACTACTACTACTACTACTACTAATACTGCTACTACTACTACTACTACTACTACTACTACTGCTGCTGCTGCTGCTACTACTACTACTACTACTACTACTACTACTACTACTACTACTACTACTAGTGGGGGGAGGGGAAGGGGGCATCTGTTTCGAACGTTTCTTGTCGTATTGTAATCTGCTGGCGGAACTGATCCGACTAAACATCTCTTGGCGAACGAAATCAAACGCGTTTTCGTCTGGGGGACAGGGGTTAGGATACGCACGCCGGTCCAGTAACCGGTGTTGCTGTTTTTTTTCAACTTGTATATACAGCTCTTGACCGCTTCCGATGAGGTAAAGCTGTTATTTCGGGGTGGGCTAATGCAGTAAATAGGACCTACGGTACATACAAAAACCTATACATTTCACGATTTTTACTAACAATATTTGGTCCTATTTACTGTGGTCCTCCGTAATAGTATAATGCTTGCCGTGGTAGATACCAATGCCGCCGCACCCTACCGCTGGGCTGAGGGTTGGCAGCACACGGTACGCGAGGGCGCTTCTGGTAGACTCGAGATTACAGCTTGCCCATAAAGTATACTACGGTAGTGTAGTATGGGTGTCCCCTGCTGTTGCTATTCTTGTTGTTGTTGTTGTTGCTGCTGCTGTTGTTGTTGTTGTTGTCGTTGTGGTTGCTTCTTTTTGTTTTTGTTTTTGCTGTCGTTGTTGTAGGTATCGTTTTTATCGCCTGCAGTACAAAGACTGATGTCCGCTGCTGATGTATATGGTGTTGTTTGCTCTACCATATACTTACTGTTTGTCCTCCGTTGCTGTTGCTGCTGTTGCTGTTGTTGTTAATTCGCAGGACGATCGTGAATCAAGACAAGCTGGGCTGTCGGAAAAGTTGTGAGATCAGAGCTCGGAAGCTTCTGCAGCAGGGTGGGCGTGTCGCCATCGACAGGTGCTGTGCGGCCAAAGCTGTCGAGAAGATCCCTGATGTATATACATGATCTGTATGATCTGTGTGATCTGTATGATCTATATGATCTGTATGATCTGTATGACACGGTTCTTGCGCACATGCTTGCCGGGTGGGATATGTATGATATGTATGATATGTGCGTCACGGCTCTTGTGCACACGTTTGGATCTGTATGATCTGTATGAATTGTATGACACGGCTCTTGTGCACACGTTTTGATCTGTACGATCTGTATGATCTGTAGGATCTGTAGGATCTGTATGACGCAGCTTTTGTGCACACATTTGCCGGGCAGTAGCCTTTACCGCATCACTGAATTACTATCTAGGATAAAGGATGGACATCGGGACTATTTTATTATACCAGGTATGCCTTTTAGTGTAGGCGACTATTTTTCAAAAAGCATAAAAACGCCTGATTTTTTCGAAACAAAGCCCGTGAGGGTCGGGGCGGGGTTGGGGTTAGGGTCAAGTGTTGGTGTCTAAAGTTGTGTTTTCGGTGTTTTTCGAAATATACCTTCTCATAAGACTGGAACCACACGCGGGGCCACAAACAATTCCCCCGATTTCTATACTTTACCCTAGATAATAATTCAGAATTGCGGTAAAAGCCGGCTCTTGGGGGGGTAGGATCTGATTGATACGTCTCTGGAACCACACCGTTTCACAACGAACGGTAAAAATCTGATCACATTCTGCTACTGTTTGCTGTACTTGCCTTCTTTCTGGCGTGCGTGCGTGTCCTGTCCACAGGTGCAACTTCAACCAATCACAGCGCGTGACATGGACCGACCTGGCGACCTCTCTCTCCCTCCACCCCAGCGCCTGCGTCGCGGTGTGGCTCGACATTCCCCTCGGTGAGGAACACGCGAGTTAACCCCTTTCGTACTGCAGTACCGATGTGGGAACAAAATTCTTGGGATTTGACCGAAATGTTTGTTTATGTACAGTGCAATACTAAAAGGGTAGATCAATTTTTTGAAAAATGCTCTCTCATGCCAGCGGCGGGGGAAAAGCTACTTTTTCAGTCCAAGATCAACATTCAACCGCCCCCCCCCCCCCGCCCCTAATTGCTTTTCTCGAAAGATGGTGGTCAATTGTCAGCCTGACAAGGCACAGCAGACAAATTGAGTACATCCCCCACCCCCCCCCCACCCCCCCGCCCCCGTGTCCTCTCACACTCATCCCTCGCAGTAAAGTGCTGGCACAGGATTCAGAGCATAGGGTTGGTCACCCTTGGTCTCGCCACGCGCTATTACCGCCTCTGACTTCTTACCAGAAAAAAATGAAACATTTCATAAACAGCCGCCCCCCCCCCCCCTCCCTCTTTAACCCGCACCCCACCCACCCCACCACCCCCCCCAACCACCCCCCCCCCGACCACTCCCCTTCCCCAACACATCATCCCTCGCAGAAACTTGCAGGCAACGGGTCCAGAGCAGGGTTGGCCACCCCACTCTCGCGCCCGGCCCCTCCTCTGCCGCAGTGGTTGCCGGGGTGTCCCGAGACTTGCGCCCCCCCCACCGAAAAGAGGGTTTCCACGACGTTTTTCGGTGCAAGAATGACGTCGATCTGTCGGAGGTCGTTGCCCTCCTGTCCCCCGCCTGCGGCGACGCAGCCGGCGACGGCGGCGGCCCGGGCCCTCTCGGGGCGGACCCCGTCGAGGACGTGGCCGCGGAGCCTCGCGCGTGGGCGAGCGTTGCCGCGGGTGACACCGGCACGGGTAATTACTCTACCACGGGTAATTCTGCCGTGGGCAACAATAACAGCAACAACACGGGTAGGGCCAGTACGGGTAACACCGTTACGGGTAACTACAACACCACGGGTAACCACAACACCACGGGTAACTACAACACCACGGGTAACCACAGCAGGGGTAACCACAACACCACGGGTAACCACAGCAGGGGTAACAGCACCACCAAGGGTAAAACCACAGCGAATAACGCCGCCACGGGTTACACTGCCACCACCACCACCACCACTGCGAATATAGGCGTTGCTAACCCGGGGATGGCGTGGAATGATCCCCTTGCGAGGTTTTCCCCGGTTACGAAGAGGGGTGGGTTGTTGCGGCCAGCCAGCGACAGGAGTAGCGGCGCGCCTCCGTGGTCTTCCGTTTCTGCTCCTGCTCCTGCTCCTGCTGCTGCTGCTGCTGCTGCTGCTGCTCTTACCCCGCAGGTTGAAGTGGGTAGGTCTGGTCTTCGTGCGCTCGGCGATACGGGGGACTACCTTGTATCGGAAATGGGGACGATCGCTGCATTCCAGAATCTTTCCGTTGGACCGTCAGAAACGGGAGAAACGACGGCTGGGTTGCACAATTTTTCCGTTGGATCATCATCAGAAACGGGGAAAAAAACGGCCGCTGAATTGCGGGATTTTTCCGTCGGATTATCAGAAACGGGAACCACAGCGGCGGCTGCTCGGTGGCAGAATTTTCCTGTCGGACCACCACCAGAAACGGAGACTCCAGCGGCCGCTGCTGCTGCTGGATGGCAGAATTTTTCCGCTGGACCATCAGGAACCGGGACGACGGCTGGACGGCTGAATGTTGCCGTCGACAACGCCGGGCTATCGGTGGCCTCACCTCCGATGACTTTCGCCCCCCCCGCCGCCGGGCTGATCGACGAGACCGCGGGCTGGGGCTGGGGAGGACCTATGCGAGGAGGCGGTGGCTACAAGGGCCCCTTCGGGTCGACCGCGGGCGGCGGCGCCGCCGTGTATGCTGCGAGCGGTGGCCCCACGGACACAGCCGCCGCCGTTTCCGTTGACGCTTCCCGCGGGGGGCCCACGAGCGCTGAGCATCACGCTCCTCCTCAGCTCTTTCCGGCGAGCTTGGGCTGGGGCACGGTCGACCCCCTCGCAGAAAATTCAGAGAAAATTCCGCCAGTAGGTGGTGGTGCTGTTGCCGCCGCCACCGGTACCGACGAGTACGCTACCGACGAATTCAGTGGGCTGTACGGAGGAAGGTCCGGAGCGCGGAGCCAACCGGCACCGGCGTCAGCCCTCCAGGGATCGCGAGATACGGCCGGTCTCCCGAAGGCGCCGAGGAGACTCTGGGCGCCGGAGGACATACGCTCCAGCGTTTCGAAGCTCCAGCTGTCGCGCCTTTCGTTCTCGCCGCAAGTTGAGGAGACCCCCCCGCCACCGCCGCCGCCGCCACTGCCACAATCGGAGGTTATGCCGCAACTAGAAATCTCGCCGCAATTTGATATTCCGCCGCCACCACAATTAGAGGTTCCGCCGCAATACACCAGCATTGCGGCGGCTTTCAGAGCCCCGTGGGGGCCGACGCCTGAGTTGCCGGGGGACCTGAATCCCCCCGCAATGCGGGGAGACCCGAATTATACCGCAACACGAGGGGAACCGAATTATCCCGCAAGGCGGGGGGACCCGAATTCTCCCGCAAAAGAAACGTGGGCTCTTCTTGGCGATGAAAATGGGGGGACGAGCGAGAGTAGAGGCGTTTGCGAGGCGGGGAGGGGGGGCAGGGCGGGGCTATTCGGTGGCGACCCTCAAAACCGCGACAAGACTTTTTCTTCCCCCCCGGCTTCTTCTTCGCCTCCGCTAATGGAGGGCTTCGATGGCGGTGTGATTGCGGCGGCGAGAGGTGCAGCCGGCGTGCTGCTGCCGCCGTCCCGACCGCCGTCCCAGGGCTCTTTCGTGTCCCCCTACGAGACAGCCGACGAGGGTCTCGTAGGGGGTTATGGCCAGGGGGTGG
>MEHQ01000348.1:0-79713 GCA_008828725.1 Saccharina japonica
GTAGTATCTCTGTGTCGTAGTTTTGTGACCACAGAACTGGTACCTTTTTAGGATGATGAATCAGCACGGACACTGGGTGTGCTGGATGTCGACGGGTAGAAAGGAAGGTTTAATGTGAAGAACACACACACACACACACCAACGTGTCACGACGCCACACATCCCACACACGTAAGCACATATCCCCTCCCGGTCTCGTTTGGATATCTTCATATAGTGGGAAATACCACGAACCTGGTGCTGGACACAAGAGACGAGATTCACAAGCCGCTGCCTCACACCACAGACCACTACTGGCTGGGTACGTTTTTGCGGTGGACTCATTTCGCACAGAGACCAAACCAAAATATCATCGGTTGCCTTCCTTCGCTAATATGATGGAGTGTTCTTCAAACGACATCGACAGTCCACCGCCTTCGCCCGCCCCGCGTGACGCGAGTAATCAAGGTCAGAGTGTTCTCTAGGGTATCACGTTTGTACCCCTCCAAAGTATATATTCGAGGTACCTTGCTTGCATCCGGCTAGTTTCAGTAGCTCTATTAAAAACCATGTACTTTTCCGGCATATTTGCCTCTATATATCATACCTCGTACACAGCTTGGTGCAGTCTGATCCACGGGTATCGTAGCGCTGTAGAGTACAGTACAGGACACCTAGTACAAAAGCTTATATAATTCCCTCTTTTCAATAATAGTATGTGATTCTATTTACTAGTGTTTACTATGGTCCGCCGTAATAGTAAGAAACAGGAAATCTCGTCCAGGCTGGGTTTCGTATTTAAGAGCGGGTGCATTCTACACTGAATTCAAGCTAACGACTCATGAATTTTTTGTTGTCCTCTACATACCAGCCTGGATTTCTTACTATTAATAATCTGTTTCTTAGTATTAATAGTTATCCTGTACTGTATCGCGAGATAGGTCCCAGCGATAAATATGTACCTGGTACGAATTATACTGTTTCTAGCTATATGTACCTGGTACGAATTATACTGTTTCTAGCTCAAATATAGCTTCGCGTGTGGAGTCGTCGTGAAAATACTGCGAGGCTCCTCTGCGGGGGGGTACTTAACGACTGACGTTTGGCAAAAACGTTTCCAAAGCACATTGCCTCATCCTGAGCTTTACCTATGTGTATGTATACATGTATACAATGTTAAAATGTCATTACACATGGTCGACACAATTCAATGCAAGTGAACACGGGAAGAAAAAGCTGAAGTGGTGTCGCGATAGATATGTAAAGCACAGCACCGTAGTGGAGGAGGAGGGAGAATAACCTACTTTGTGACACCAGATCTGAGTTACGACATCAGTAGTAGGAAGGAGATGGAAAAAATAGGCGAAAATATTAAAAGAGGCGAGGAAACAAAAACAAAGAATAATAACAAAACAGAAATTACCTTCAATGAATTGTGTCAGTACGATAGCCGCAGGAGTTCCGTCTAAAAAGAAACAATATGTGACTCCAACTCAGGGACCGCCAGCAAGCGAGGATGAGCAGGGGGGGTGACAGACCCACACTGATGGCGTGGGGATGGAGCTTGGATGAGGGTTAGAACTTAAGTATAGAGCGTGAAGAGTGCATATTGGGAAGCAGTAGTGAGTACTATTGTAGATAAAGCTGGTCGGAAAGTAGACATAGAAGGATTTTAGACTTCGCGCATAGGTTTTCTTTGTTTCCGTAGTTTTGCGCTTTCCGGAATGTTATGAGTGACCAATGTTTAGCTCGTGCTGCACATTGTCGGATAGTAAATATAATAATATTATGAGATGAAAAAATATTCCCTCCCGTTGGACCACTCTGCCACTATCCTCTCTCGCTATTATTTGGTTGCGAGTGACCATCTGAAAGCGTATACTGGTACACTACAGTACCGAGGGTACGGCGGAAATCATAAAAGCCCGAAAGAAGCTGGCGGAAATCTGCCCGCGGAGGCGAAGTTCCTTAGATGTGCCCGCACTGAAAATATAGCATTTCCAAGAACAACGACCAGATGGCACATCAACCAGGCATGCCTCTCCTTAGGGTTAGGGCCGGTGGTCGAAGCCAAAAATAATCTCACCGTCGGGAACAAATGCCTTACAGCTTCGTGACAAAACGCTTCCTGATTAGAAACAGCTTCATTATATGCTGGCACGTCTGAGAAGTTTGCCTACGCGGGCAGATAAACGGTTACTGGTCCGAAAACCACAAACACCCCCAAAAGATGATTTATGTTATACCCCGGTAAACGAAAGGACGCAGTAATTAACATAGAAACGGGGTTAGGAACAATCGTGGTCCCACTATACAGTGTGGACGAATGCTACGATAGAGGTGCACCGTGATTCTTCTGAGCTCCTCACACCTCACTCGAAACCCGATTTTGAAGGAAACCAAATGTGCTACCCGACCAACAATCCCATGAGCTAGGTATACGATGGAAACTACGGCAACAAAAAAATGAAAAAACGACGAATTTGGGTTAAGGAGCCTGATCATTCAGAAACAAAATCAGAAAAAAGTGCTACCTCTAGCGTAGCACGCGTCTGTGGACAAAATCGCTTGTAACCTCTTCGTCCCACTTTGTTTTAAAGTGCGGTCTCGCCTCCGCATCCATACATTACCTACAGAAGCTCAGTCGCAGGACCGCGTACACATCGAGATGCCTGCAGTTTTCAGCTACAAGTATAGCCACCGCTCGGGTAGTACCAACACGCAGCATGTATGTCATGCGCGACAGGTGAACGGTGCCTTAATCCAGACCATACGCCAAAGCCCCCTGACGGCCATAAATGTCGCGAAGGGCGTGGTGAACGTCTCCATCATATGTTTGGTGAATTGGACTTTCCCGACAGGTATTCCCCCCTGAAATACCAACCAGCTCGACATGCGTTACCGCCAAGCCAGCTGCCCACGACGTGTCGAACGCCACAAGGAGGTAACGCAAAGCGCAGGATTCGACAGACCGTTAGGCGGGACCGTGGAAGGCCTCAAAGCCCCCCTATATATAAAAAATGATGCAAAGCGATCAAAACTAGCCTGGAAATATGAAATGCTGGAAATACACCAAACATATTAATGCGTGTCGAATGATACTGCTGTGCAGCAACAGGGGTTAATCATGCAGAGTCGCTGGTGGCCATTTTCACTTCATCAGGTCGTGTTGTAGGACCCACACGAATGCGATCTCGGCACAGATGTCGGTTGTCAGACTTTGAACCCCTTGAAAGACAACAATTCACCAAACACCTTGACAGACAGCCTTGACAAGGAAAATCGGGGCACATTGAAAAAACCAGGTTTTAAAAGACGCCGTACAAAATCACTAAAAAACATTATTTTTCATTTTTTTGTACACAACACTGCAGGTTAATCTGTCTTTCTTCTAGAAAAACGAGAGGTTTCCACATGAGTTCTGGGGGAATTATTATACCGGGGATAGGGGACATTTTGGCTTGACAACGCCAAAGGCCTTGACAGACAACCTTGCCGCTTGACCGTCAACCGACATTTTTTATGCAGAGTGGCCTTATTTTATTTTATTTCACTATATGTGACATGTGAACACGACTCCGCACTAAAGCGGGTGCCCCCCTTTTTTCAGGGTACCCCCAGTATTAGCTGTTCCCGCATACATCTCAATATTTCGGGTTTGATACGTTCATCAGTGAGATTTGCTGTCAGCCCAGCGTGTGCGGCACTGCATGTATTTTCTAATAGTACGATGGTCGGGGTATTTCGTGGTGTTCCGCCCATTTCGTTGGACAAGTTACGCTACTACGTGTGGTCACTTCAAACTTTCAAATACAACCTGTTCCTGCGACGGAAACTTGTGCGGGTTTCGGCATAATAATTGAGCACGTTTATACAACATGGCTACTTCACGAATAGCTCATTTCACTGCACCTTTGTTTTCATATGTGCGTGTTTCTGCGAAACCTCCTGCACCACTACCCCGACCGCTTTACACGCATTGAAGTACAATTTACGGAACTTCGGAAAATAACTGGATTTTCCATTCCCAATGAAACCGCTACCGTTGCATTTCGAACCTCCCTCTGTACCCAAAAGCTTGCCTCGGAATTATTTGATTCGTGGTGATTTCCCGTTCTCTTGCCGTCAAATCCACCGAACATATCCAAATATTTACCGAAACATACTGTTCGACCGGGGGTCTAGACTAGACATTTGTTTTGTTGGTTGTTCGAATTGGCAGTTGGTAAACAAAGTATTACCTGAACTCTACCACGTACCACCACCCCGATCGACGTGAATGTGGCACGAACCCAAACCCAGGGACAAAACGAGCTTTATTCCAAACCGGCCTCACCATGGGAGTCTCAAACCTCGAAGAACTCAACAAAAACATAATTTGTGCGTGCGCTTGGTTTCAGCATCGACCACGCTGCCGCGAGCTGTTGCTTTCCCGAAAGGTGCCTCGCCTGTGACGCGACTGCGGGCCTAAAGCGACAGGTTAAAAGTGGGCGTGATGTTTTACTGTTGGCCTACAGCATTCACGATTTGCCTTGGAAATGTTTATAGGGGTACATGGTCAAAGAGGAGTGTACCCCCTGTTTTTTCGGCTGTTCCGGGGTATAGGGGAATCGCGTCCGTCGAAGGTGCTCTCGTATGGTCAAACCTGCCTCGAACGCAATTTCGACGCGCTTTCGAGACTCTCGAAGCCCATGCCGCGCACGTACACAACGTTTGCTTTGTTCCGGGCACGTTCTAGGACCTAACGGTGCAGCGGCTTATGAACGGACAACAATATTGACCCCTTTGACCACACGTTGGGGCACACATCTACAAACAATATCTACCACCCGCGTTTGACCCTATTCTCCCCTCGTTTGGCCGACATCAATCCCATTTAATACGACCTGACACACTCTGTACTGATGTCAAGTACACGTAGCCACGTCACCACCCGACAGCTCTGTTGCTTGGTGCTCGGTGCTTGATTGTCGGGCGGGAGGTGTCCTTGGGATATTCTATTCCCTGCACATATCCGCAAGACCGCTACGACGCATGATACGGTACGTTATACAGCAATCCAACGATATACGTTTGAGTATCCTAATAATATGTATGTATACTTGATTCGTAGTTGTGCCGAGATTACTCGGGAGACGAACGGTCGCGACTTGTTGCAAGTTCTGGATGTTCCGCCCGTTGCCTATTCGAGCTGTTGGGCGGTGGCGTAGATACGTGTACTTGTATTCGTTTAAGACGCTGGCACATGTGGCCAAAGGGGCTGGGTGTTGGCCAAGTGTGGAGAAGAAGAAACAATAGTCAATTGGGGGGAGTAGATACAGTTGGTGGATTTGTGCCCCAACAGGTGGTCGTAAGGCGAGGCCATTTAACCCCCTCCTGCGGCGCTGTTCCGTCACTCCTAAGAACGTGCTCGAACAAAACCACTTTTTGTGTGTGCTCGGCATGGGCGTCGGGCGTCTGGGCACCGTGTCCGAATTGCGTCTGATGCGAGTTTTGGCATGCGGAAGCACCTTACGCGGGCGCGTTTTGTCTATTATTATACCCCCGAATGACCGGAAACCCGGAGAATATACGCTCCTCTTCGACTATTTCTCATTTAAATATATTCAGTTATATATGTCAAACCGCAGACGCGTGCCACGGTAGAGGCGCACTGTACCGCAACCGAAAACACGTTTTGGACGAACCGAAAAAGGCTTCCCGATGAACGAGTCCGTGGCCTTCAAGTACACAACAAAAAATAGTGCAACAAAGGTATTAAATGCCAACCATCTTGGGTTGAGGAGCCCCGTCATTCCGAATCCGTTTCAGCCAAAAAAAAAATATACCTTAGGGCCCGTTTTAACGAAGGAAAACAAATCAATTTGGAAAAAACAAAAAATCAAATCCTCTTTTCATTGGTCAACACGCACACCAGCACCAAAGATTAGGATCTTGGGGGTGCTGGTGCGTGTGTTGACCAATGAAAAGCGAATTTGAATTTTATTTTTTCCAAATTGAAATTATTTTATACTCGTTAATTCGGGCCCTTATACCTCTATCATAGCACGCGTCCTCACTTATACAGCCCTTCAAGGTGCGGGATCCAACGTCTGCAACCTCGAATTTCGAGGTTATCGTGTATCTGTACAAATGACCCGGTTGCATATCACGACACATTGGAATAGCAATTCAGTTAAAATATGCGGAACAGTCGTGAACGACACTGGCACAAGTTTCCAGCAGTTTTTGTTTTTTCCCGAAACGGGATGACAAACGATATTGCTTGTTAGAGGCCGAATGCCAGTAAGGATTGAAATCCTAATAAAAAAACGGATTCGAAAATATAATTGCTGTACGAATTACGTTCGACCAAATCATACTGTAGCACGTATGCATCGGTACGTAACTGGTACACCAATTAATTGCTATTAATCGTCACCCTTCGCACCCGACAACATGTAGCATGGGCTTGGACGTGCATCACTCGAAAACATTGCATTAAATTGGGGGAAATATGAATTTGAATTGCAGCTCTTTTACTTAGCCGTTATTTCGTCAGCCTTGTGTTTCCGGACGTAGTGCACGGTCATTTCTTCGCGCGTTTGTTAGTATTTCGTGCGAAAGGTCGAGCGATTTATATTCGTTTTGTGGGTGTGGCTATGTCGAGTTACAACCACGTGTTTACCTTTGCATCATCAATCTAAGCCAGGGTTGTATCCCTTACATTCAAATCAAAGCAACGGACCCCTTTCGTGGTTCCGTCTACGGCTGCTACGACACAGGTTGCCCTGTTTGGCAGAACCGTTTTCAAATGAAATCGCTCCTCTGTCCCAAGTCGTCGGCATTGTATATTGTGTTGCACTATGTCTCATTGTTAATTTGGCACGTAGTTTCGAAATATGTCCCCATCATTTTAAACTCGAGCCATAACCTACCCGAAGCTCGCGGGCCAGCAACGCCGGCGCCCATTCCGAGCCCGCGTATGTCTACGTGTCAAAACGCAGCACCTGACAGCACCTGGCAGCACCGCTTACCGTGGAGGTGTTTTACAGTACATAATCGAAGTGCATGCAGTGGATAATCTCGCGCCCGCAAGTGGCAACATGAAGCAGCAAGCAGCTCGCACTGCCTGTTTGTAATTATTTCGTTTCAAAAAGGTTACATGTCAAACGCTTGAGCCAAACCGAAATAGGGGTAAACGAATGACGAACATAGATGCAAATATTTATCAAAGAACTGTCATACACGACTACCTATTCGTGCGCAGCAGCGTTTGAAACAACGGCATAGTTGAACGTTGCCAGCGCACGACGTTTCATTTGACACGTCGCGAACGCGGCCGACTGAGTGTCGGGAGAGGCGAGATAGATAAAGCACGACGAAGAAACCGCGCACCGAAGCGTGAGCCACAACTCAAGACCGTCTCTAAACTGAGTACCACACCACTTTCGAAGACCGTTTCATCTTATATATGAAATAATTGGTGTTCACATGGTGACGAGTTCGGGTGCAGGCCTGCGTGTGCGCTCACTCCAGCCGCACGAGCCGTCAAACACGGCGGCAGGCAGGATCCCTTCCCCGGGTATAGTGGACGAGGGCGGGCGCAGTCGAGAATCCCAGTGAAGCAGTGGAAATATTTGGCAATAGGCTACATTTTATTATGACATGGAAACGACCAGAAGCCAGGGATCAACAAGCGATGTTTGTTTCAAGCCGACCTCAGAACGAGAACGTCAAGCCTCGAATACCTTCAGGTCAAAGTCATTTGTTTGAGCGCCTGTTTCGACCATCGACCTCGCCACCCTTGCTTACTCCGCCGGCGACCCACTCGCGTACCGTGAGAAATAGGCTAGATGTGGGCGTGACACTTGAATTTTGAGCGCCAGGGTACACCACTTGCCTCAGATATTAATCATGTTTCCGGTTGAACAGTTAAGGCCAATCGTCTGGAAAAATTGAATGTGCGGTACCCAAGAAGGAAGCCAGCTGCTGACCAGATTCGTTTGGGATCAGGTCCGGGTGAATTAATACGCGAATGGGGGACCAGGGCGTTTCAGCTTGTCCCCACCTCGATCGGAATATTATTAGCACCCTGCTCTCACCCATAAGGTTTACGAATATATTGAGCCCTCCGCAGGGGTCAGCGGAGTTCTTGAGCGTTAAGCCCGAACCGAGCTGTCAGCCCCCGTGTCGAACGTGGGATTAGGGTACTTGGTGCACTACGTTGAAGGAGAGACACACTACAAATCGGTGTTATATATGTTATTGTGCGGAACCTTATCACATGTATTGTGCAGGTACGTGTTACGTCCGATGTATCAAATACTGCTTAGGTCCAAAGCTAGAAGGTATAATTTTATTTTTCGCGAAAATGAACTCGACTAGTTACATTCTGAGTTTGACCTTTTTTGCGTGTTTAGGTCAATTGAACCCTTGGCACTTCTTTAACAGTATCCTTTTCCCCATGCATGCACATTTCCTATTTGTGGGTACTCGTACTAGCGTTGTGAATGGATATTCACGTCATTTCGAGGAACTTCCCTCCCCTACCCCGGGCGTGGGTGCCGGCGACTGCCGGAAACTTTGTGCCGCCCATGTACAGCCATATGCATTCTACTTGTTCATAGTATGCATTAAACCCGTAGTACTTCGTATACATCAAACCCCACGAACCCCAAGCATTTGTGTTATATTTGAGCACAGGGGACAGCGTGGACACATTCCTAAAACCACGTTCGATATATGGATTGCCAACCAAATTTATCAACCAGGATTACATTGTATGTTTATGTTGATCTTTATGTTGAAATTAAAACGGATTGACAACCTGAACTTACCACGGTTCTCCCTCCTACAGATAACACCTTCCTACAGATAACACCCTCCCTCCACCCTGTGGTCATATATGTTTGTGCATTTTTCGATCGCAACTCTATCACGGGGGGTACGTTGAACACCACACCGCTTTCGTACGTGCGCCTGAGTCAGTACAAAACTCAAATACCACTGCAACGTTTCCTCCAACTACGCCCCAGTTAGTTTGTGACCAATCACGGAGCGTTTGACGGGCCATTGTATGAGTAGAATTGTCTCCAAAGCAAGTTATTGCGCAATACCACGTGTTCGGGGCGTCAGCTATGAACAAAGGCCTTGCATGAGTCTGAGATCAGTTTGTTTTTCCTATTAATATCTGGGTCCAGCCTACGGGAGTTTTGATATCAGGAGATCCTCTGGTGGTACTTGTATCTGGCGCACACGGGTACTTAATGTTCGCGCGCGTATATCGCGAAACTCAACGTGAACTGGAAAACGTGTTGCGCTCACGCGCCGCAGGCGTGTACCCCCCCCCTCGACGGCCACCGGAGGCGATCATTGCGACAAAATAGTGCGTGCCCGAAATCCACATAACCAAAGTGTGTGTAAACTTCCGAAACTGTCTTTCGAACCGAGCGAAAACAACAAAGGCGCCAAACTACACTTCCTGCCTCCGGCGGGAAATACAACCCCAAGGAGCTTATCGCTACGGTGGAGACGGTTGCGCGGCGCGATACCTCGTATTGCGCTAACCAATACCGAATTACATCCCAGATGCCGCGCCAGCGAAGCGGCTACTCCACGCCCTCCCGGGACCTGTTGTGCAGCAAGGCGGGTATATTTGCTCTCATGTCCGGTTTCAATGGTAGGCCTTACCGAGAACGGAAATTATTGTGTGGGGATGGAAAAAAAGCTGGTTTCAGCCCACACTCTCTCACATGTAAACTAACCCCTTGTTATCGCACTCCTGGTCACCGGTGTCAATCCTTGTGTTGCTGACCCACGTGCTATTGCATTTTCTCGATATGACGCCATCTGGAGTCTGGCCGAGGTTTATTACCGCACCTTAACAACCATTACTACTCCTAGCACACCCCCACGTCACTACCCCCCCCCCGATTGTCACACCCCTTTGCTGCCGAGTTCACGTGCACGTTGATTACCACCGGAGATGCATTAGCTAAGACACCCCCACCACAACAGCGCACCCGGCTATATTGCCTTTGAAAGTCTTAATGTCAAGGTGTGCTTTTTTCCGTGTTGTAAGGTATTCTGGTATGGTTTACGGTTAATAATATCCATTTAAATAAATATTGATACGAATATAGTGTGCCATTTCCCGAAACCAGATTGAATTTGATATTGTAGCTATTACAAGAACGATATATGTAACAGGAACAATGAAAGCTCTCGAAATAATAATTGGAGATCGCTAACCACAGTAGCACTAGCGGTGTGCGACAGTTACAGTACGTTTGCCGAGAGTTCCATTGATAGCACACGCCATGCCTGTCTGTGTTTCACTGTTCGGGAGTAAAGGGGACCACAACTTGTGCACGAAATGACTGTTTGGCCGTGTTGAATTTCGGTCATACGACGACCACCTGGCTCTAACCTTGTAGATACTACCTAAAGGCCTGTTCGACCCAACACATGGCACAATGAAAATACATGTTGCGGTACGTTATTTCGATAACGTTTTCGCATCTGATCCCCCCTATCGTGTATTTCCAGGTGTAGATATCTGCCTTGATGCCTTCGAGGTCGCGCTTGAACAAGCTGGAGGACGCACGTGGTACGTGGGAACGCTGGAGCTGTTGGAGCTGCAGTGAGCCTCGTTTCAGTTTTGCACTGCTTGCAGAGGCCTGCGTAGATGTTGCGGTACCGTCAAGAAGGATATGCCACTAAGCCTCTGGGGCGTCGGCCATGGTTCCGGATACCCTCGAGAGGTCCCCGACGGTAGACGTCTACCTGCCCTACGAGCGGCTGCTGTGACCTGGTCTGTATCCTCTGACATGCTTGTCTCGGTTCTATCAGAGTCGCCTCTATTAAAAGGGGTCAAGAGTATGAAGCTGGTTGATTTTAAAACAAGTGGTTGGTACGCCGCAGACCCGGCTCAAGATGACTCGGACAAGATAGATTGGCCGCAAGCTCTAACTGGGAAGATTGTTTCACCAAGAGCACATTTCGAGGCGATGCTCTTCTTGGCCGACGTGCCGGACAGGGAGTACGTTGGTCCTAGTGTCTGGTTGCCCTCCCGGCGGATGAGGGCACAGCCGCCGTTGCCGGGGTTTCATGGAACTCCATGGTTTCCGGGCCGGTATGGAACTCAACGGGGCGAATTCAAAGATCCTAGCAAGAATGGGTCACCGACCGTTGTCTGCCATGTGCCGTGGCGGGCATCATATATCCAATCGAAACTTGGCTTGGACGAAGCGTCGTCTTCGCCGATTCTCCTAGGAGGACTTCCTACCAACGGTTCGATCGGCGAACTGATCAGGTGGATGGTGTTTCCTGCCGGTTTGCTGGAACTTGTGTTTGCCGACAACTTTGCCGACCCCATCGCCTACCTGGTTTTTCCCCCTTCGTTGCGGGAACTGAAGTTCGGCCACAATTTCAACCAGTCAATTGAGGGAATCGTTTGGCCTGCCTCTTTAGTAAAACTTACATTTGGCAATTTCTCCAGACAACAGATCACCGGTGCCGTTTATCCGGCAGCTTTGCAGGAACTGAAGTTCGGCTCCAAGTTCAACCATCCGATCACCGGCATTGTTTGGCCTATCTCTTTACTAAATCTTTCGTTCGGGCGTGACTTCAGCCAACCCATCGCCGAATGTGTTTTGCCTGCCTCTATAAGGCGGCTGACGCTCGGCACTCTGTTCAACGAACCAATCGCTGGCGTTCGGTTCCCTCCGTCACTGCAGGAGTTGTCACTCGGAAAGAAGTTCAACTTCCCAATTGAGGATGTTTTATGGCCGGACCTTCTGCAGTCACTTGCGCTTGGGCCTCGGTTTAATCAGTCGGTTGAGCTAGTTGCTTGGTCTGCTTGTCTACAATCTCTCTCGTTCGGTGACACGTTTAATCAACATATCGCGTTGGTGATATGGCCCCTTACTCTGAAGGATCTTACATTTGGCGATTCGTTCAATCGGCCTATCGCGGGGATAAACTGGCCGGCAGACCTTCGTCGACTTGAATTTGGGCTGGACTTCGAGCAAACAACCGACGGAACCTTGTGGCCCCGTAGTTTGGAGAAACTTTCGTTGGGAAATTCAAGTGACGTTGACATAGGTGGTAGCGCGCTGCCGGCATCCTTGCGCCAGTTGACAGTAGGCGGCAACTTCAACCAGCCGATCGACACAGAAACCCTTCTGCCGGCTGGACTGCAGGAGCTGAACCTTGGGTGTCTCTTCGACCACCAGATGGACCGATCACTGTGGCCTGCACTCCTCCTTTCGCTTTCGTTATCGGTGTGCTTTGACCAACCAGTTGACAAAGTTCGTTGGCCACCGTTGTTGCGTCAACTGTCTTTCGGGTATAATTTAATCAGCCTGTGGCCGATGTCGTTTGGCCGCAACACCTTCGTTTGATCACATTCGGGCATTGTTTCAACAATCCGATTGACAGTGTGGCATGGCCACAGTTCCTAGAGCAATTACGCTTTGGTGACTCGTTTAACCAGCAAGTCGACGGAGTGGTGTGGCCAGCATCTCTGAAAGAGCTCGAGGTCGGTGCGCTCTTCAGTCACCCTCTCGACAGCATTGTGCCGCCGATTTCACTAAAGCAGCCTTTGCCGACCATTCAATATGATTAAGAAATTGATATCGAGGCCATACTTGATGCATGCGCACATCAGACGACGAGTTGTAAACTGACCAGAGCATGATCAACAAAGCATGGCTTGGGTTGCGTTTTGGGTTATTGCATACGCCAGCCGAAAGCATGTTGCACGCAGCCGGAGGACTGATGGACGGAAAGTTCCAATGCTTATACATGTGACTCCCGGCGTATATCTACCGTGGGCGCGTTCGTCGTCGTCCCATAGGAGCTTCAGTGGCAAAATGGCGGATGTTTACATGTTTCGAATACACCAGAACCTGTTGAAGTTGTTTCTGTTGGAATATCTCTAAACAGATATTTTGTGTTTTACTGTCACTGTAGTTGATTCAAAACAGTTTATCTATGAAACGCATGAGTTTTGGTCGTTTTGGTTTGTCACAACTACGGTATGGTGTCCACGAACAACACCGGTGATAAAAACATTTGGGGCTATAGGCACATGATCACCCGGCGTTTTAAACTCTAGGGGGGCGTGAGGTACAGCGCACCTCGGTGATAAAGCGAACGGTATTTTGAGAGTTTCTGGTGTGGTATACTCCATGAGGATTTATGACTGTTGTTGATATGGGTGACATTTTGCAAGAAGGTAAGGGTGCGGGGCATAAAGTGGCTGGAGCCTTTGCTGCGATACTTCGGGGCAAAGTGTGTCGCGGTAGTCGTAGGGCCTCTCGCGGCTACCCCCCAGGATGGATGTTTGAAAAATGTCAAATTGGCCGTCGACGGGCTCTGCTGTGACGGCCTTACAAGCAGACGCCTGCGCTGGCTTGCCGGTGAGCTGTGCAATGAGGGCCTTTGCAGCAGCAGAAACCAATGGTGTGGTCTGCCGCAGTAAACCCTTGATCGAATCTTCAGTACCGGTAAAAGTACTTCGCTGGCGCCGCACAACTTGAGGTACTTTGGGCTTCCACGCTTTACGGGGTGTCGTAGTGATTTTGGAGCATGACACCGCAGGGGATGTGGTATACAACATACCCCGTCGATAAGGCTAAATGTTCGTTTTTGAGTTAAGCGTTTTTTAACCCGAGTGATAATTTCTCAACGTGTGATACACAACATATTCGATTGTATGCGCAATGGCATACGCCAAGTGCATATTAGACAGTGGAACTTAGATATTGAGTGGATGGAACCTCTAGTACAAAAATTCATACACATCCGACACATCATCAGGTGGACACAGTGACCGCACCGAGGTGGCCGACCGATCCAGCTCGCTGAGGGCAGTAGCTCAAGCGATTGTAGCGTTGGGCGTCGTACCGCGACGAGTTCTTGATGGATTTTACTTTCCAAGCCACGGACACCTGCCTACGTGCCAGGCCGACTGCAGTGGAACCACCACACGGATGGTTATGGCGAGCGGTGGTGCTGTAGTTACGGTTTTGTGCCTGGTGGACGATTAGTAGCGAGGCAGCTGATACTCGTACTCGTGTCGATTTGCCCATTTAGAAGTTTGGGAAAGTACGGAAAAAACTATTTGGAAGTTTGGGAAAATACGAAAAAAAACTTGAAAAATAGTACGTATAGTTCGAATCGGCCTTGACCAGCAAACACTTCGAGTTGTATACTGTACAACACGAAACAGCCAGGTATGCACCTTCCACCAATATTTGGAACAATACAGACAGAAGAATATATACCCCCTACTCCCTGGAGGTGCGCAATGAGGAATGTACGGTGGGATTACTACAGCAGTATTCTACAACAGACAGTACAGGACGCCTACGCGTCTTAATGATAAGAGTCGGGTTAATAAGAAAGGATAAAAAGAAATTGTTGAGTCGTGATCTTGAAATTAGTGTAGAAAGTACCCTCCCTAAACTAAGAAATTCAGCCTGTGCCAGATTTCCTGTTTCTTGTTAGTTGTCCTGTACTGTATTAATACGAGTAGCATAATTATGTGAGGAGATACATATAGCTTGCCCGTTTAGGGACCGGCGGTAGAAGTATTTCGGGCCGGTACTCAATCAGGTACACATACCCTTACACGGCGGTATACGATTTAATCGAGCTTGGATGAAGGCGGGCCACAGGAAACCTAACACTAAACAAACAAAAAACAGAAAGGTGGGCAAGCAGAATCCCAGTGCGAATGCACATGACAGCAGTAGCAGTAGGCCGTAGGGTATGGCAAGATAGGGCAGTGGCGATAAGACGCTGAACACGATATAGGTTTCGTGTACTGTGGCCGATTACTATAAGTACATTAGCGGAGCGAGAGGAAAATACAAAGATAGCAGGCAGAGCTTCATTAGACCTTCCACTCGCGTCCAGCACAGGACACCTATGTTTAATTGAGGACCAACGCCCAAACGGGTAGGGTGGATCGTAAATGATCCGAGTCTGGCGGGAAGGCTTCTTGGCCTGGGTTTTTGTTAGTGGATGAGCTGCGGCAAGTTCCACACTACCCGGAGAGTTTACTCTTCGGGTGGCTATCCCCACCGCACCGGGCCCCTTCGGGGGTCAGGTCGGGTCAACATGCTAAAGTTCCCGAAGGTCGTAGACAGCAAGGGCTGATACTTTCGAGGGGGCATGGAGTGAATTGACACACGACACGAAGTGAGACGTGGAAGTGTGGAGGGCGTAAGCTTTATTTTGACCCATCCGCCGGAGGATAAACAAAAAAAAAAACTATGTTTAATAAAAAACAGGCTAATATAAAAGCCGGGATAATAAGAAAACCAGGATGACTTTTTGATTTTTTTTTCGGGAATCGTTATCTTCAAAAACAAATTTCGGGAAATCGCCCTCTCTCGAAAACCAAATCCAGCCTGGACCTGATTTCCTGTTTTATATTACAGTAGGTGCCCTGTACTGCTGCTGTATATTACCAGTCGTGGAGGGGGTATTAAGGTAATGGTATGGCAAAAGGTCTGCTAACTGCTGTATTATTGGCGCAGGAGAGGCCGTCGAAAGGCCCACTGTACTTGTTAGACTGCCCCCTCAAGCGTGAGGATACACCCGGAAACGGATTGGCTGCACTCAAGGTTCTGCCTGATAACCAGGTGGTTGTGATGCGGTGATTGTGCGATAGGGCAAGCAAGCAGGAAACGGCGAATGAATGGCGTGCTTTAATCTCACCATGCTTACTGCTCGCAGTGTACGCTGCTGGACCAGTGACTGGGCGATTGACTGAATATGAATCACCCCCCGAAGGCTCATCCATCGTTGTGACGCAGCTTTTAGGGTTCGCAGGTTTCATGTGGGTACCGATACCGCGAGGTTTTTTTCTATAATGTCACGCCGGTACGCAAAGACAAACTTGCGTCAAGGGGCTGATATAAACACAACCCCCGTTACAACAGAATATGAGTAACGCAACTCTAACGTACTGGAAAACCTTGCGTCAACCAACCGTCGTAACACATTAGTAATAATGTAATAGTGGACAAAGCATGATAGTAGATCTTCCGAAAGGTAGCTATTTACGCACTCTGGTTGGCTAAAGGTATGTTTTACGCGACGCAATCCACTTGGACTCTTTCATAGCCACAGCATCCCGAGTCAACCTAGAGTATTTCCAAGCTCAGCATCCACGCCGGCCGAGCCAATCTAGAGGTTACCAAGCACGGTATCCCAGCATTGACCACTGACATATGGTTCGGGTCCGGGTTAGGGTTCGGGCGCAGGGTCGGTTTCAGGCGCCAAGCACAACCCCCCCGTAAATATCTACTATCAAGGTTCGTCTACCCCTCGTCGTAACAAGACTCACGACTCGAGACAGCCGTGCACCAGAGGAAGAGACCAGGCTTATACACAAGCACCCTTAAGAAACCTCCGAACGGATAACGGCCCTGTATACGGAGCGAGTGGTGTTCAAGCAAGGCCGACAACAATTGCTACTTCCTTGTTCGGGTGGAGTTAAAGGAGTATTGGGTATGTCTACAGTTTTGGTGTGCACCTCGCCAATGCCAGACTAAACGTTTATCGTAACGGTTTTGTCGATATTCCATAATTTCATCCCCGAAGTCGATTTTGGTAGAGGGTGCGAAGTGTCCTGGAGCCAATCATGAGTACTCGTTCTTGAGTAACGAATTGTGCCCAAACGAAGGTGACGTCGTGCAGAAATTCTTACCGGAGATATAACAGGCATGCTTGTCCCGGAGATGGCTGTTTGCCTCAGGAAGGAGCCCGATAACCCACCTTTCGGTATATACTTAATCTACTCCATATGTCTATAGGTAGCCTTCGTGCCCTGTCTCAATGCGCGCGTAAACTCGTAGCCACCCCAGCCTGACCCCCCACAGCAACATTAGGTATCTGAAGAGTTAGAGTAAGAGGTCCATGTACCTGGGTCTGGTTTTCCGTACACGACGAACCGTACCGGGAAAGTGTTTGCGTTTTTCCCATGAGTGGATTACATTTCATTGCCAAATTTAAGTAGTGTGTTTTAGGCAACATGTGCACAAGCCCAGGGAGAGGTATTTGTCTTGTGGCTGTAGAGATGCCTTGAAGCACGTATCGCGCGGGATCGAGCTGACTAATTAGGTGCTGTCGGATCCGAGGCGTCAAATCGCAATAAAAGGCCGTCCTGCGCTTCGCGTCCGCTCAGAACCCGCGGCTCCATGTAGACACTGCAACGAGGACCGATAGCCTGTTTTAGTACTATGTTGTCTATAGCATGGTTCCGACGAGGGTCAACAAGTCGCTTCCACCTCAGCACAATTACCAATATGCAGCAAGTACGTGCGGACTTATAGTTTCCCCTCTATTCATCCAGAGTCGGTATCTCGAGAAATCGGGAAGTTCTTGGATATCTGCCTGTCTCGCTTTTCCAGTTACTGAAATGGCTCTAACCTATTTAGCTGATCAGCACTCTAAAAACTGTAACCTGGACTAAGTACAAACGAAACAGTCCATGTTGTTGGCAAGAAGACCGGTGCCACATACAACAGCACCACGGGGTGATTATCGTCGTGACGGCAGCATCCGATACTGAATTGCCATCTAAAGTGCATGTGCAGAAGCGTGAGCCACGCGCAGGCAGCCCCACGAATCACACGCAACATACGGTAGAGGTAGCATTTTTTGGGGCTGATTTTTTTTCTGAACCACGGGGTTCCTTAGACCAAACTCGTTGGAGGGTTTCCATAAGGCCGCGGGGGGTTTCCATCGGGTAGCTTTTGTTTTCTTCCAAAAACGTTTTTCTGGTGAGGTATAGAGCTCCTCAAGCCGCCACCCTCAAAATAATCCCGGTGCACCTGCATGCCGGCTACCGTAGCAAGCGTCAACCCTTCAACGAGAAACTTATGTTGTATGCTCGAGCGTCCTTGTTCTCGTGGTTTTCGAGGCCCGTTGGCTTCGGGCAACGCCTATGACGATGAGGGCAAAGTATAGGAGCACCACGGGTTAACTGTCATGTCAACGCATACGTAGTACAACATGCGAGAACACCCCATCAAAGGTAATTTATCACGAAACGAATACCGTATAAACACCACACCGCTATGCGAGAAAAATGGGCGAGATGACAACCAAAGGATGTGCATGCACAGTTATACTACGGGAAATGGAAACAAAACGGCACGGGGTATCAATAAACACCACGCAACATGCTAAAATGCAGAACTATCAAACACGACAGTAATTTGAAACATCTAACATAAGAATACCCAGTGACAGCACGGCGTCTTCTAACACCTCAACATATCAGGCGCCACAGAATAAGCACGGCCTCAAAATGTAGTGTATATGAAAACAAAATGAAATGCATCCTGAAATGAAGGATAGGTATTGCGCGTAGACGCTGTGACGCCCCCACCAACAAACCATAACGTCCGACATCGAAGGTGTTAGACATATATAACTCGAAACAGGTGCTGGTGTGCCGAGGTTGGACAGTACGACTAGATAAGAGCGGGAGGGTAAAGTCCTTCACTTTTGAAGGAGTCGCGTGTACGGTACTAATCCTCTCTAGACGCGAGCGAGTCCGTGCGTTTCGCTACACCGTCAACCGGCTTAGCATTTCGGAGGCCGGCTCCTGGGAGAGACGCAACCTCGTCCTGGTGCATTGCCACGATCACTGCGCGAACACCTTATCGCCCCTTAAGCGTGTTCCGTTGGCGACACTCATCAAAGGAAACCGCCTGCTTTGGTTTTGCATCGCATGTCTGATGCGGCGGTGGTCGTGGCGAAGATAGGCATGCCATCGACCCCCCCGCGGTGGCCCTCACTTGATCAGCAGTTTTCCAAGCCGTCGGCGGGCGCGACCTCATGGGTACCCATGCGGCGGCAGCGTGGGTGTAGGCTCGCACAAAGATGCGCGCGCGCAAGACCTCGTCGGTGGGCGTGGGCGGCGAAATATAATTCAAAGAGTAATGTGGACACACCTTGCCTTGGCTGCGACAAAGCCCGATATAGCCCGCCCCGCTATCCGCTTCCGACGAGATGGGTGGCCGACAGCGCGGCAGAGACCCGATTAGCGTCGCTTGCAGCCCGCTTCCTCGGCAGGCTTTCGTTTCGCCTTTGAAGTGGAGCAACCGATTGTCACATATCTCCCCGACGGAGTATCCCCGCCGCCGTCGCACCCACTTCCACCGCTGCTAGTGGTTGGCCTGCCGACATCGAGCCCCGGACCGGGGAGAAGTTGTTGCTGGGATGGTGGTGGTTGACGCGGTGCTCGAACTGGTTTCCCGCCTTCGCGGCCCACGACCAGCCCGTCGGAGGCTCAATCAAGAAGCTCAACTAAGCGCATGTCCGAGTCTTGTTGCCGGTATTGGAACGCGTTTCGCTAGTTGATGGGATGCCTAGAATGTTAGGAGTTAAGCGTCTCCGGTAGCCACAGCGCGTGAACTCGGTCACATTGCTTTATGCTGCTGTGCTTCAGAACGCAACTTGGCGAACACCATCTACGATGAATTTCGCCGCTCTAAACCGTATCTATCTACTGGAAGTACAAGTGTATTCACCGGTTACGGTTCCCGCTTTGTAGTGTGCCCGGAAAAGGCATCTCTTGGTCCCAGGCGGCGGAGGGGAAGCCTCGCCGCGCACGACTACCGGCTAATTTGACATATGGCCAGCGTGAAATACTATTTTCTCGTCATGGGAGCCGGGAGGGGTCGCACGGTCGCGTTGTGTAGGCTTTGTGAATATTAGCGGTTTGATCGGTCGGACGGCAGATTCGCCGCCGATTCAGTGGCCGTACGAGTACATGATCTGCGGTGTGTGGCGTTGGGGGATACTGCGTTTTGGGTCCATTACAACAGGCCGACAAGAACGCGTTGCGTTTGCAGGACACAATGGGGGCTAGGGGTCGGTTAGGAACGTAGGTTTGCGGGCACGAAGCGAACTAAATATGTAATACTCGACAAAGCGGTGCGCTTGACGTGCCAGATACCATGGAAATGTGGTAACTCCTACAGGTTCCGCGTTTCCGTAGAGATCGCACCGTCGGTATATAGGAATGGATTTAAATGGGAGGAACTATGATTTTTGTGAGGTAATACCTTGGCACTATAGCATACTTGGCTAGTGCGATGCCACAACGGCTACGGAGGTGGCGGCAGAATAAAAAACACATCGAATTGAACTTGCAAACCTCAGCGAGTCTCCTGCATCCATACTCCGGCGGTATTTGAAACGGAAGCGCAGTAATAAACTCTGTGATCTATGAAGAAGAATAGAATCCATACCGATGTTGAAATATTGAGTAGATTTGGAAAGGGAATGCAAAACATTCGACGTTTTTCCTCCCGTCACCTTATTGTGGGAGCGAGTAGCATGCCAACTGTGTTATACTCCCAGCTCACGAGAAACCAAAATCTGGAGCAGAAGCAAGGATACTCCTGTGTACGGTAGCGTCATCCCTCACTTGGTGAACCCACCGACGTTCTCAGCTTCGGTCTACCTGAAGTACGGCAATATACCTGTATGCTGCTGTCGTGTTTTGTTACGCCCCGTGAAATAAACCAGACCTTCGCGTGGATTGTCAGTCGGTCAAGGATTCCATGTACTTTGTGTATGCTGACACTAGCTTGCCCGCTCTTGCGTTCTACGCGTCCCCGGTGCCGGAATTTGCAGTGCATTCCACGGCTGCTGTCCGGGGTGGCCGGCGGTTGTCTACGTCGCTGGGTCGGCAGTGCGATACGCCATACCTCACCCGGATGATAAACGTGTAGCGCAATACAACTGTAGACCTTCTGGTCTCAAGTGTTAGGGGGGACTGTGTATATCGTGTTTTTTTTCCAAAGGGTGTGTCGTTATCCATTGCGCCGAGCAACATCTTGGTTTGATTGTATATTTTGGCCTGAGAACCTATTTCCAGACTTGTTTATCTCTCGGTTAGTACAGGTATAGCTGTTGGTGGCATCCGCAAACATTATTGCTCCTCGGGTTGGCGATTCCGGTCGTTCGTTTGGCCGGTTGTCAACGAACAACCGTGAAGGTGCAACACGATATAGTTCACTCTGTATATACTTCGTATATAGATATATAGATGCTTTACGTCGATGTTTGCTTTAAGGTTGAAATTTCAATATGTAGGTCTGGTGTCCCTGCAAAGCGTTGTGTGGAGGCTAACCGACGGTATCCCCCCATGTTTGTTCCGACCCTTGTGCTACCTCTAAAACATCTGCCACAAAGGATGTACACATCGCGCCAGAAGGGGGGTACGATGCACCTTTGTGGTAGGCTATCATGAAGAAACATGAAATATATTATAGTACGAGTTAATGCGTCGTACTGCTACACTTTTTAAAAGGCCCGAGCGACAGCAAAGGTAGCACGTTTTGGGTAAAATGGTTTCTGCATGATCGGGCTCCTCAACTCAAAATCATCGTCATTTTATTGATGTGTATACCAATATTTATCATTGCATAGTTAGGCCATGATATGTCTATCAGGTAGCACTTGTATTTCTCTCCGACGTCGGTTTCTAACTTTGAGTTGGTGTACATTACTTGCCATTAGTGAATAGAGCTCCTGAGGTGAGAAGCCTCGGATAAAACCATGGTGCACCTCTAACGTAGCATGCGTCATCAGGACTATTGTGTTTAGAAACATCGACCATACATCGAGCACACCAGACCCGAATACAGCTACGACAGCACGCATTGCGTCACTGCCCACTAGGGAAATCGAGATAGCAGTTATATCGAGCATGGGGTTGGCGCAGGCAATTCCATACACAATATGTAACATATATATATATGTATATCCTAGTGTTGCTGCCATGTTTCAGGCCACTTCGAGGGAAACATATTTGTCCCCAACGACCTTTTGGACAAGCCCGGTCAGGAGCGTCTAAGTCTTTGCTTTGTTAGCACCCTTCATTTACGTTTGCGCATGTGTCCTGGACAGCAGTCTCACTTTATATCGGTGTGTACGACGTATTGAAAGTGGGTTTGCGCTCCACAAACGTCCAGGTCGTTTACCACTCCAACGTACACATCGTATTCGAGTGTGCAGCAGTGCGTGACTTCACTTAAACACCAACCGATGACTGACACCAACAGTAGGCCCTGCTTTCGCAGTAGGGTCAATATGCGTCAATGCTGATCACATACTCTAAATATTTTTTCGAAGATCTACAGGCGCAGGCCTGCGGGCCGTTTCATGATTGGGAGCACTTGATTGGAGGCGTTCAATAGCTCTGCCCGGATGCCACTGCCTTCGGTTTGTTTACCGCGAAGTGTATTTCGGTTTCAATAATTCCCGCGGGTACAGCCTGAACGGCATTTAGTTAATCCGACTTTTTTGTGGTGGGAATACAGCGTTTCGTGTACTCGCGCTTGCACGGTACAGTGTGTCACGTATAAGAGAGTCCCTTGTTTATTGACTAGGCCCCCGTATACTTTGTTGGAGGGAGCCGAACGACAGCCTCTGATTGAACGAAAGTAGCCACGGGAGCGAAAAAACGCGTTAAACAGTGAACATACTGTACGAGGCACTCAGTAGTGATTGATTATCCTGAACGTTTGGAATGATTAATCAACGTGTAAGATAACCGGCATACAGGTTTTCCTGTTGAACCTCCTTCGACGCATGAATATTTCATGAATGCTTCACGAAATCCTGAATAAATGTACTCGAGCGAAAAAGTATCGATCACGCCATACTGTATTGGTATAACCACATTTGGTCGCTGTGGCAACCTACCCTATCTGACGACGTGCGTTGCCGCTTTGGTTGAACCGAAAATATTGCGGGGCCCACCCACACATACGCTTCCCGTCGTGATATCACCGACCTTAATCGGGACATTACGGTCATGGCCAGGAACAAGTCACACACGACCACATTCCCTAAATGCGCGTCCACTACAGTTTCGTTTCGTCTTCTTTAGTTTCATTGTTACTCTCGTTCTTATCACTGTGATGAGGAAGAAGTACTACCTGGCTGGGTGGATGGCGAACTGGGTGTTGGTTCCCTTGGTTATTTCTGGTGATCTTTTTATTTTTTTATTATTTTATGTTTTTGCTTGGCGCCTGTTGTAGCGGGCACGACAGCGATGCTACAATCCCTCGCATCATACATTTATTTTGTTTTATTTTTTATTTTGGCCGTGATCGCTTTTGCCTTTGTCTCTCCGCCCCACCGTATTTTCCTAGGACTTTCTTTGGCTGCTTAGCGACGTACGTATACATTTTGTTTTTTGTTACTTCCTCTTCTCTTTCCTGGACTCTCGTGTGTGGCACGAGGACGAAACGGAACTAAGTAGGAAGTGCCACGTATCCGTTGTATGGGTGGCGCCCAAGGGAATGGAGACAGAGGGTGGGGGGGTTCGTATGGAAACCGCGGCGGACGAAAGCAGGAAAGAGACGGCAAACAGAGTAGGTACCAGTACCAGACCGACTAGCTGGTAGAACCTGCCTGTACTACCGACACAAACCTGCCTCAGCTGACTGGTAGGTACTTTTGGTGTGCTCTGGCTGCCTGTCCATTCCTGTCGTTCTTAGTCTTGCTTTGTTGGCGCTGTTTTTTTCGGTTCATTTCATTTCATTTCGTTTCGTTTCATTTCATATGGTTTATTTTAACTAGATGTCGCATCTCATCTGGGAGAAGCACGACACTTTTTTCTTTTCTTTTTGTCATGCTTTTGTTTGGTTGCTTGATTGTTGATTTGCTTCAGTATGTTTACTTTCTATTATTTTCCCTTTTCGCTTTTTTCTTTCTTCTCTTTTTTTCTCTTGCATGCACCTGGATTGCTAGCAGGGTAGGCTCTGCTTACTGCACTGAGCGTAGTATCTCTGTGTCGTAGTTTTGTGACCACAGAACTGGTACCTTTTTAGGATGATGAATCGGCACGGACACTGGGTGTGCTGGATGTCGACGGGTAGAAAGGAAGGTTTAATGTGAAGAACACACACACAGCAGTACATGAGAAAGTCTATATCACCTCAAACACCACAAATGAGACTGCCGTTACGTACGTACGTACTGCGTGTATGTACTTTCCTCGCCATAGAAGGCCGGACGTCTTAACCGTGGTTGGTGTTGTACTAACCTATGCCCCGTGCAGAACATTTTGCCCAACAACGTTTTGGGTCATACCTTTCATAAAATAAACAATTTAAGGTCGACACAACGATAATCGTGATCGCCGTCTCGAAGTACGTCCAAATCGTCTATTGTAGACGTTTCCATCTGCGAAACATGTAACAATTTCGTCGAAAGTTGGCTCGGACTCGACCACAACTGACCCAAAAATGATATATACCTATCCCGATATTGGACCGGGAACACACAAGCGCGGCATTGTCTACTCTGAACACTTCAATTGAAGTGTCCTACCATTTCATATGCAACATTGGCCACGTCGTTTTTCAACAAAGACTGTCGTAAAGACATGCTGCATTCAGGTTATCCTTCGCACTCTTTTCGCTGTTTGTGCAGTTTTGCATTCGGTGCGGGACGTTAGGGACATTTAGGTACAGGGTTGGCCGGGGAGGATTCCTGGATACCATCCACGAGATTTTTCGACCGCATATAATAGGTGTGCCATTAGGTATAGGTATGTGGAGCGTCAGCGTGATACTGTACAGGCGACTAGATCTGAGGAAAACAAACTACAGAAGGTTAATGTGACGTGTGCACCTTGATGCCGCGTTACGCTAATGAACAAAAAGTTGTTTTCAAGGGTACTTTTGTCAATACGAAAAAAACAATCGATTGTTTCCCGCTTTTTTTATTCGAAAGCCTAGAGCCGAAAGAGTGGTCTCCGTATCAAAACGAAACTGAATGCCATCCCAGGCTCAGGTTTGTACCGATATCCCCTTTCACCTTGAAGATGTTTGTAATTGGAAACATTTCGAACCGGGCTAATTATGGAACCCGTTCTTGCCCATCAAAAATATTCAACACCAAAAATGTGTGCCCACCAGGCGAAAGGAAATATATATATTATGGGTGTATCGACCATAAAAAGGCGAAGAAGACTGGAAACACAAAATAGCCCTCTTAGTCTATCCGCTGTATAACGTCGCTTTTATAAGTACTTTCATAGTCAAAACAACTCTAGCGCCCAGGAGATGCGCGTACATGGGCGCTGGAAACAATATCAGCACAACTTGCTCAGCACGAACTATCTGTTGCTTCGAAACCGAGTAACGAACGCGGCAATACAACAAAAGACTCCTACCAGTCGCTGACAATCGAGCTCGGAAAAGTCCAATTCAATCAGTCGATCGTATTCCCCTCTCCTCAAGTTCCGCATTACAGGTATTGCAACCATTCTCTCGCTGGTGTCCGCCAAATGCAACAACAGACCTTAGGTACCTCGATCCTTAAAATTGTTCATCCAAACTGTTTGGCACGTAAAGCTTCTCTAGTGTAGTCGGCCGAACAAGTCCCCCCAGAGGCTCCTTGAAACTTTCACCGAAAATCAGCTCCTTGATAAAAATAGGCCACACCACTTCTTGGACGTTCTGCTCAAAGCTCTCCCCAAACTCTATCTGTTCCAGTGACGGCGGCCATATCACACTCTCGATGGGTTGGTTGAATTTGTACCCGAACGTCAGCTTTCTTAGACGAATAGGCCAAACAACTGTGTCAATTGGTTGGTTGAAACAACCGGAGAGTGAAATGGTCACTAGTGAGTCGGGCCACATGACCTCATCTATCGGGTGGTCAAATTTATGACCGAGACATATTATCATAAATTTGCTGGCATGACCTCGTGAGCGATTAGCTGGTTGAAATGGTCTGCAAATGTCAGTTCACGCAAGGATGCCGGCAGTGCACCCAAACCAAACGGGCCGTTGACCGAACCTCCTAGTGTCAGCTTCTGCAATGGACCCGGCCAGATGGTTCCATCCATCGAGTGGGAAAACTTGTCCCCAAATACGAGCTGCCGCAGGGATGCCGGCCAAACAACCTGATCAACTGGTCGACAAAACGTTTCGCCGAATACAAGATGTTCCAAAGTGTTGGGCCATTCAACCGCCCCGATTGGTTGATTGAAGCTGTCGCCTAAACACAGATACCGAAGGCAGGACGGCCATACACGACCTCCAACAGGTTGGTTGAAATCCGAACCTAACTCAAGTGACTGTAGAGAAGTCGGCCACACGACCTGGTTGATTGGGTGGTCGAAACCACCCATGATGGTTAAGCGCAGCAATGAAGAGGGCAGCACACAGTCTTCGATTGGGTGTGTGAAGCATCCCCCGAACTTCAATTCAATCAAAGAAGGCCAGACTATGCCAGCAATGGGCCGGTTGAATTAATACCCAAACGAGGACGGCCAAAAGACGCGGCGGATGGGTTGATCAAAACGCCACCCGAATGACAGTTTGCACAATGACGCAGGCCAACAAATACCGACAAGTGTTTGATTGAATTCAGAGCCAAATGTGAGTTCTCGCAGCGAGGAGGGCATCATACTCATGCTGGGGAAAGGTCGACGATGAACGCCGGACATAGCCACACCCAGTCGAGCCAGAGATGCCGCCCGCCCACGATAAACTAATGCATCCCACTCCAGCGTAAAGTGCCTAATCATATGTGGAAAAGTCATGAGACTGTGTTGGGGGTCCGAATCCTCCATCCAGAAATCTTGGTGCCGCTGAACCATCGACCATTATTTGTCCCAACACGCGAGCCGCAGGACATCTATTTCCTTTGAGCTCCTTGCGCCACGGATGTTGTCGTGAACAAGAATGGAAAACGAAACTTTCACAGCTCCCAGGAATCGTAGCGGTGACAATATCTCCGATGTGAGTAGCTGTTGCCATAGCATCGAACATGAGTCCCCCAAGTCCTGAAACGATATGTAGTATCCGTAAAAATTACAAAGTTCCAGTTTCATGAAATTGGACCAATTCACAAGAGTAGAGTCCGATATTCCTGGTACAGGCGTGTCCTCGAAAATTCGACACAGCGCGCGAGACGCTCGTAGGGAAGGAACGCCGCGGTTGTTTGTGACCTGGCTGGAAACATCCATGGAGTAATCGCAGCCCCAAAGGCTGAGTGGCATATGCTCGTCAACGATGACGCAAAACGACCGGAAGCTGCGGCAGGCAACGCATAACTGAAATGACACCTGTTGAAGATCCATTGTGCTCACGTACCACTTGTGCGTCCGATCTTGTTCGAGAGCGATGCAGATGGCATCGAGACACCGAGAACTTCCTGCAACCGAAAGTTGCGCGCATGGAGATGGCCAACGGCAAGTGTAAATATGTAGAAAAGCGCGCACAAGGAAATAGTTAAGGCCGATACGGCATATTTCGTTTATGCGCGACGAAAACGCATAGGAGTAACATCCTACCTGCGAAGGCGACCGTGGTACGAGTATATCGTGTAGAGTTCCAACACATATATATGTATTCACCGATACCTCCCCACCAGTGACAGGACGAAGCATAAATTACTACCGAAGTCGAACAATGTTACAATCAATCACGCCGGCGAGGGTACTAGCGAGGTATCAACCGTTGAAAGAACATATTATATCACTGGGGTCTTCACGAGGACAGGCAAACTGCGCAGTACGAAATGCACATAAGGGATCGACCTCGAACAATGGCGACACAGTCAGGCCTATGGCATCCATCGTTGGCATGTATTGGTTATGTATATA
The DNA here is from genome assembly GCA_008828725.1 of Saccharina japonica. Lineage (NCBI taxonomy): Eukaryota > Phaeophyceae > Laminariales > Laminariaceae > Saccharina > Saccharina japonica. The sequence goes on from MEHQ01000348.1 coordinate 27,632, forward strand.
AAAATGCATGCAATGTTGACACAACACATCAAACCGGATGGCTAGGATCTCAGACTAAAGGTTAGGAGTGCGACTGCTCAACAGAACTTTCGCCACTTTAAACTCTAATGCCGTTCAGCCTTTAGCGGATAGAGTTGGCCTCTGGTGCATGGTTCGCGGCCTGCCTAAACAATGCGACATTTGCGGACTGATTGATGCCATGAGATGAGCTCTGTTTGCTTGTTGATCTCACTGTCTTTGATTGTGCAGTCCGAGACATCCACTGCAATTATGATTGTTGGGGTTCTGGACATCCCGCACCATTTTCGAGACGAAGCACGGCTTCGCTTCTAGTCGGTGGCGGACTGTTCCATTTTCTACCTCCACTTTTTTCAGATTCATGCCACTGTTTGTTCCGGTTACAATACTACGATATCCATACCGAAAGAAGCCGGGACCAATGAAACCACGTGTGGTGTCAGACAGTTTTGCCGCGTTTCGGCGCAGATCGCACACGGTATAGTTGTTACCCTACCCACCAATGTTTGGTGTGTTCTTCAAATACAGCGCCATGGTGTTGGTGGGGAGTACAAGCTAAACCAGCGCTTTAAGTGTTTGACTTCTGTGAGCATGTAGTCTCTGCCGGAAACTGTTTGGCCGTTGTCTAGAATAGAGTTGGACCAGCCAGTCATAGGCCATCTCTGGCCGCCCGTACACCATGTGCTGAGAGACGTGGGCATGTTCAACATGCGACGCCACATCAAATTCGCTCGTCACGTAGTCTGAGTTAATATGTGGAAGCCGTGCAGTTCGCGTGTTCGATCGGGCTTGTGTAGGGGGAGATACAACCCTTCGAATAGTTTCACAGCACGTCGAAAGGTAGAGATATGGCTCGAGAAGATAGCCCCCCCCCCCCAACAGCAGCGGCGGCTGCATGGGTTTAGAGCTGATCGATCGAAGCTGCAATGCCTGCACCATTGCGCATGCGTGCCTATAGGGGCATTGAGCCCAAGGCGGCGTAATGGGGTGGTTCTAGTAGTAGCTGATATTAGTGGTGAACTCGTGATTAGCAGTGTGACAAGTGGGGGTAATTGTTTGACCTTATTTCCCGACATTGATGACCCATCTTTGCATTGGCATGTGCCACTGCTAGAATACGGACGTTCGGGAAAGGGTGGTTTGGGTCCTCACTCCGAAGGTTTCTTCGTTCAACTTAGGCCACTGAACAAAGGCATCGGGTTTTTCAGTTCCCCGTGAACCTGAGCAATGAGGATAACACTGAACTGACCAATTGTAGTATGTATAATGCTGCACTCGTGCTCTTGACATACGCCAGGTGGTACGTATATAACAAAGCGCTTCCTAGATTAATTTCTTGCTTCGTACCAAAAATATTCATGTATATAAGTTATTCGTTTTATGCACGGTTTCCACAAAATTACTACGGTATGTATAGGTCACGAAATCGCACCGATGTTAACCTCGCTCAAACCTGGCCTCTATGTGTTTTTGTTCAACTACCGAACACACAACGCAAAGGCGATTTACACGTGGAAACCATAATATATATATATATTGATTTTAGGGCGCTGCGGAACTCTCGGAGACATTTCATTAGGTCGGCCGGAGTGGGTGTATCGCCAAAATGTACAGACGACTCGGAAGTAGAGTGAGGCCCACACAAAAACATGCTCATGTTTGAAATCTACCGGACTAGTTTCCCCAAAACATTGCAAGAACGGTGGGAATGAGGAGCGTGACAGACGCCTTCAAGTGGCCAAACTCCTAACTGCATTAAGCTACTGCGTTGGCGGCTCTTCTCTTTTTGCTGTGTTCCTGCAATTAATTGTCATTGATGGGATCGTTTTTTATTCTACGTAAGCGATTTGGGTCAGCACATAAACCTTTTTTTACTGACCGGCAGGTAATTGATGGGTGTGCGTGGTGGGTGAGAGATTTACTGGGTTGGTCGGTTGGTCCCTCTGCTGGTAGTCCCACAATCACCAACACCACCCACCAACATTTACTGTTAATTAAGCGATGCGTGTCAGCGCAAAAACCTTGTACGAGTACAGAGAAAAATGTACCAGTAAACAAATACATCTGAATCATTTCATAATTCGTTTTTGTTGTATGATCTTTTTGCTCGTATTTTGTAAAAACTTCGCACTTCGTCTGCACTTCGTTCGCTTTGCATTTTTTTGGCGCGCGACGCGTACACTCAACCGATTCAGACACGCTCGGGACTGATAGAGGCCCGCTATTTGTGCCGACCGTCCTGTGCTGCTCGTGTCGAAAGCGGTGCCGAGATCGCAGAGCTAGGCCATAGTGACTGCCCTAAACTGTTGCCAGTGCCAAATTGTGTCACTGGGATTTCTCGGCAGTAGAGCAAACTAGCAGTAGTATATAGCAACGATGAGCATCACCACCGGCAACTCTCAAGCAAAGATGTCAGGAGACATGTCAAGCAAGGCAAAACATGCGCTGTCAAGGGTGTAGGGTGGAGTGTTCCACATTAAAAAGTAGTTGTTTGGTGACAGTCACGGCATGTCAAGGCTGTCAAGGGTTGAAAGTGAAGACCACATTTCTCGGCAGTAGAGCAAACTATAATACGAGCAGTAGTACGAGCAACGTGCCACTGCAAGATCACAAACCAACACCACCAACACCAAACAACCCCACCACTACTGTACCACCACCACACCACCAGCTACGCTTCCCAGGCTTGATGGCGATGGTGGCTGCAGCAGGTGGTGATAGTGATGATCGATCGTGGTGGTGGTGGCTGCAGCAGGTAGGTGGTGATGGTGATGATCGATCGTGATTGTTGTGTCGAACTTGTCGATGATCGGACGAGAAGAGGAAGACCATCATCGCACACAACTAAAAAAGCAACCAGCACACACACCACCATCACCAGCAAACACCACAACGACGACCATCACCACCACCGCCACCACCCCTGCCCCACGAGCCGCAGGAGCACCAGAAGTTGTTGTTGCTCGTAGTGGCTGGTGGTGGTTGGTGGTGGCTTCGTCCCGTGGTTTGGTGGTGGTTCCTGGTACGCACTCGTTCAGCAGCAGCAGCATTTTGTTTTTTTTTTGTCCATCCCATTTATTATCTGCTGCTGCTGCTGCTGCAGAAAAACAAAAAGACAATAAAACACGATTTCTGAAATGATACAGATTTTACGAAATACGAGCAAAAAGACAATACAAATAAAAACGAATTCTGAAATGATTCAGATTTCTTAGTTTGCATTTTTCTCTGTACAAGGTTTTTGCGCTGACACGCATCGCTTAACAATAAATGTTGGTGGGTGGTGTTGGTGATTGTAGGACTACCAGCCCAGGGACCAACCGACCTGATACCTGATACAGACAGACGAGCAGACAGACAAACCTCAATATTAAGGATTCTTTAAATAAAGCCGCGCTGCGGCAGCTTTCAGAACTGTTTTTTGTCCGTTTGTGTCCGTTCGCGACCAGGGGGGTACACCCCCACGGGCACATACCCAACCCATTAGGAAGAGCATCTATTGATGCTTCGAAGGGCTAGCGCCCTTCTCCGCATCAAATATCTCCTCATTATTATTCCGAGCATTTACCGCGTAAATTGGTCGTTTCGTACCGTAACCTCGCCACCTCCATGAGGCAATCGTAAATTTCGCGCCTGCACATTTTATAGCGTACGTCGGCGTACTCTGCTAATCACAACGATCCGGCCTTCATTGTTTTGGTTAAAGCCCGTATACGTTGCAAATGTATCCCTGTTCCGAGCATTGTTTTGGTTAAAGCCCGTATACGTTGCAAATGTATCCCTGTTCCGAGTGTAAGGCCCGGCGGGAAAGGCGATCTAAACGCCCACATGTGTGTGTGTTTGTGTTCTTGGCCTAGCACCTTAATTTCTACAGGTCGACATCGAGCACACTCAGCGTCCGTGCCGATTCTTCACCCGACCGAGATAAACGGAATGTGGCAAAAACCAAACTCGGGCCCAGAGATCCTACACTGGAAAATAGAGAGGAAAATGCATTGCCATACCACCTTCCTGCATACGACCGGCATGGCATATTCTACTAAACCAGATGCGTTGGCAGAGATAATAACATAAATCCAAGAAGCAATTTCAAAACAAACTAAGAGTAAGCACCTGTGGTGATTTTGTTGGCGCTTCGGGGTCGCCTTTTTGAATTCGAATCAAATAAGCCACCTTGTTAGTCGTTGCTGGCTGCCTGCTACATCACACACAACACAACGCACCCCCTCGGACAACCTTCCCAAGGGATGTGCTCGATAACGGCGAGGATAGTGCAAAGTCTGAGCAATGAGCAAACGGAAAGGTCTCGACCGGAGGTTTTCAAGCCACTATTTCCCTTGTTCTTCATTTACGGGAATTTGCCACAGGGATTGGTTCGCTCGCTTACTATACGAGATGACCGGTGTCTGGGTCACTCGGCAGTGTCGCAGGTTACACAAGGGATGTGACCCAGAATGACCCGCCTGAGGTTGATAGTGAAGTGCTGAAGACTCGAAAGGCAGTTATCTTGAAAATAGGGATGAAAAACTATATTCTCCTAAATCGTCTAGTGATCACAACGGGCTGGGAGCCTTCATATGTAACACTGGTACGCAGTGTTAGATATTGTATTCTGCACAAACAAGAGCCACAAGCATTAACGCCATGTGTTACAGGCACAGCAGGATCGCACTCATGTCGTCGCGCCTGAACCGACACGATCTAGTTCATGAAGCATAGACGAGAAAACCGGATTAGGAGACAGCTCGTCGGCGCCCGTGTGGATGGCACCAGTGATTGGCCAGAGAAAAGTGTTTGGAGTGGACGAAGGCGAAACCATGCGGGATATTTCGCTTATTGCATATAGATGTGCCCGAACGTTTTCCCATCAATATATATTCAACACCCCCCACCCGCCGAGATAAATGTTTTTCTCGAAGCCCAGGAGTGTTCTCGGTTGCCGCAAAAAGTCCGCCGAGTCTGTTGCTCAACATGCGGCAATTTTGTGTTTGATTGACTACGTATACAGTACAGGGCACATAATAAAAAACAGGAAAGCTGGCCCAGGCTGGATTTCTTAATCGAGAGAGGGTGCTTTCTACACTAATTTCAAGATAACGAGTCCCGAATAATTTATTTTCAAAATGTCAGCCAGGCTTCATATTAGCCTGTTTCTTGATAGGTGTCCTGTACTCTATACGTATTCATTTTGAAGCAACACGATATCTCGGAAACTCATCGCACTGTCAATAAGGAAAATACATGATGACAACACGTTTGGTTTACCCCTGTGGCAGTGGACGAGCGTAGGAAGCGCGTAGTGTCAACCACGGCTAAACGGAGCGTATGTACTCGTAGATTGTTGTAGTTGCGGCTGTCGATTCGATTTAGTTTGCGTCACCACATCGAATCGACAGACGATCGGCATGGTAGGGTGTCGTTTTGACATACCTTAGGATTGTTTTCGTCTGTGTGCATTTATTTACCGGAATCACCAGGGTTTGCGGAAGTTCCAGACCGTGCTTGCTCCGATTCGTCAGTGCTGGACCGCTGGTATGCACCAGTGTATGGCAGTCCGCGAGTTGCCTTTATTTGCCGTCCAGACTTCTTGTCGAATGGAACTCGCATAACTGCGTTTCTGCTCACAGTTATGTATTTCCGGCACACACTAAATTGTACTACAGCAGTATAGTGCTATAGGTAAGGCAGTTAAATATAGTAGAACGGGCGCTTACGCTTTACATGGGACGTCAAAAAATGAAAAAATCGATCGACACAACGATGGAAACGATGGGCTCAAGCGCTGACTATTGATACGCGCAGCAGTACATAGTACACGAGTTTAGCGGGATAGTCGCCATACTCTTGCGTTACGATGCACGATTGAGTTGCGCCCGTACGGTGATATGCATGCCATTATCAAGTGCCCACCTTGCTTGTCTGCGTCACATACAGCGCGTTCAGAGATTGTTGTGCCGTCGATGTCGCCCGCCAAACTCAAGCCTTCCAGAGAAACTTCCACCATCCTGTCAAATATAATGCCTTGAGTGTCGTTCACGGACGCCCCTTCGCCTTCTTCGGTTGACAAAAATAAGCTTGCTGTCGTTTCCGCCACACGCCGTGTTGGAGTTGCCTCGACCACTCGATCACGAAAAGCAGTGAGTGGTGGTGCACACAAAGACTTCCAATCGCTTGCAAGATTTTCTCGGTGTAAAAGCACGGGCATTAATTAGTACCACGGGTGCGCGAAGTTGTAATCCTACCTTTGATAATAATACTTATTGTGTATGGACAGTCATTCTTTATTTATTTCTGGTCGCTACGAACAGTTGCTTTACGTTGAGCACAAGGATAACTATTGATAGATATAACCCGAATATGGTAGATATTTACGCTTCATGTGTACGTATAGTGTTGACGTATCGTATGTTTGTACCCACAGGAATTAATAGACGTTTTGACGGTCGTATAAACGTGAAATACCGGGCGAACTTGTTGCTTACTCCTTCCCGGACACTGACCCCGAAACAATCATTTTCCATGTTCCGACCTCTACACTACCGGCCTTCTCATAAGAAAGTGCCCCTCAAGAAACTCAGCCTAAACATTACGGGGATTAAAATATAAATTCGACAGTTATTATATACTGAATTTAGTGTAGGACACACCTCTTTCTCAAATAATGAAGTCAGCCTAAGCCCGATTTCCGGTTTCTTATGAGCGGGCCGGTACTGTACCGTCCACAAGGAGTTGGAACTTTGGTGTTTTGTTACGGTGTAATTGCTTGATTTATTTCCCATATTTTGGCGCGATTCGCACCGAAACGAGGTCTGGAATGTCCAACAACCGACAAGTGTGTGGACAGCGTTGTTTTTGGTAACGCAAAGGCTATCAACCATATACCAGCAAGACCTCGGCAACACTTAGGTTTTTTTTATTTATAAATAAATGCTTGTCGATCTATTATATCATACCTGTATTCTCTTTTTTTGTGTGTTTCGAACTGCGGGAGCAACCATAGCCTTACGACATGCCTATCCCCTGCAGCCCTTAGATCGAAAGTGCGCTCAGTTCCTGGCGTGCTCTTTCGGTGCGGGGATTAACGGCCCCTGTCACAGTCCCTTAAATCCTTGATGCACCCGTTCGTTCTGACGCACCCCATATACCTTCGTATCGTATACAAAGGTTATTCTGGGGTATCAAATGTCATATACGTATAGTCCGTGCAGCTTTTCTTCTAATATTTTCCACACCACCTAGGTACATGTTTCTCCGGGTATACATCACCGATCAAATTTTCAAAAGTACCTCTATAACGCTTACTCTTCCGCGCAGGTGTTTCTGGAAGAAAAAAAAAAAAAACGAACATTCTCTGCATCTTTACTTCTAAAAAACCAAATATATATTTATATATTTTTATTTGGGCAATGGTCATTTGGGGGTATACCCCCTGGTTTTACGGCCATTTGGGGGTAGGGTCAAAATGCGCCCGCGTAACGTGCGCCCGCGGGCCCAAACAGGCCTCAAACGCCATTCCGAAAGCCTGGCGAGATGCCCGAAGCCCATGCCAAGCACGCACATATATATTTTTGTTTTTTTAGGCACGTCTTTGGGCCTTATTACAGGACGGCGGTGCACGAGGGAGCAAACTAAGTCCCCCCTTTGACCACATCTCGGGGGGGGATAACCCCACGTACCTACTAAATTTATCTACTCTCCCCGATTGACCACTTTTTTTCACCCCGTTCGACCGAAACCATACCCCCGTTTGACCATCTGCGACAGCCTCAAAAGCGACTAAAGCAGTACGTATCCACGTCATCGCCGAACAGACCGAATAGACCACGGGGCGGAACATCCAGAACTCGCGAATAGTCTGGATCGTCTGCCCCCCAAAATATCGGCGGAACAATATAAAAATCAAATCTTTATAGGCGACATGAAGATATCGGCTCTTCTCAGAAAATGTAGGCCCTTCTGATGGGAGAAGCAAGTGGTGTGAGAAGCAGGACACATACGGGTACGAGATGCTCGTCGTATCTCAGGGGGTCGTGGGTTGCTAGGTGTTTCGTGCTGGGTGCGTGGTGCTTCGTTGCTGGGTGCTGTGCGTCATGGATGCTCGGTGCTTGGTTTTGTCGGACGGGAGGGGTCTTTGGGACACGAACAACATCAGGCGCAACGTTCGGTCGTTAAGTTAGTGTTATTGAGAGGTGCTTTCCTCCCGTCCCCCATCGTATCCATCCCCCGAGACCGCTTGCGACGGAGCACACGATATGTTAACCTATGTTATACTACTCGTACTATACTACTTCTACTATTGCTACGGCTAGTATATATGAGATTCCAAAGTGTCAAGATTGGTTGACCGTAGGTCGTATAGATACCTGGTGTTCGTTTTGTTTTTGTTATTTTATTCCGTCGTGTTTATTATGTTAGCCTCTCTTTCCGCTCTCCATCCTACGGATGTCGTCAATCAGACCCGGGGTCACAAAGAGCCTCGTAGGCCACCTCCCCACAACGGGTTGGGTCATGTATTGATCTCGTGAGATACAGTCAGGCTTTCCTTGCCCCGTCGACGCGCATCGAATCGCGCCTACCGTGCTGCTATGCGCTTACAGCAGCTGATTCTGTTGTCAATGTATTTTTGCAAATAGGCGCAAACTTCCGATCCAGGTGGGATTGGACCCCCATCACCAAAGCATATGTACACAGTAGTAGGACTCAAGAGTGCTAACAGATCCCCGGGGCGACTGGGGTGTCATTATATTTGGTGATCAGAAGGCGCGTTTCTTTGTCATGAATATGGTCGTTTTTTTGTCATGAATATGGTAATACGTACCTGGTATTTGACCCCGGATCGTGCTTGCGGTTAGGAAGTAAGTCGAAAAGAAGGACGAAATTATACGTAAAAGCATAGTCTGAGGGGATGAAACCACAACGCACGGAAAAACAATATGAGCCAGGCACATGGTAGGCGGAGATAAACTGACACTCGCACCAGGTGATACACCATATGCGGGAAGTTTCGTACTGCCATTAAAGGTTAAAGGTGAGACGGGGTGTTTCACATATTGCATACTACCAGTATAGGACAGGTAGGTTTGTTCATACACGCAGTATCGGCCTCCGCTACCGGAGTGTCAAAGAACAAACCGTGGTTTATTGTACCTAAGAGAATTTGGCATGTCAGCATCGGGGAACGGGGATCATAGAATGGTAAATGTATTTGGGGCACTGGGACCCTAAATAGTCAGTACAGTAGTAGTATGTAACGAGCACACGCGTTGGCACACCTACGCCGGCCACCAGCGAGTCAGAGGGATGTCTTGCGGGAAAAGCAGGAAGACATCAGGAAGTCGGTTGGCTAGCCAACGAAGACTGACGCTTGAGCCTTATAATCAATAAACAGGTAAGACATACTTTCGCTCGATGGTTGACTACCGATATACTGGTAAGTATAATGTTTTGTTTAATATATATCGGTCGCCCCGATGGTCTATAATATGAATATTAATAGTGGTAAAAGGGCCCGTATTAACGAAAGAAAATTTCAAATCTAATCGATTTCAAATCTAATTTTGTTTCATAATTCGACGCGGACTTTCATCTGATTGGTCAAAGCATTAATCACCGGAAAGACATTTGTACTTTGAGGCATAAAAAATAGATTAGATTGGAGATCAAAAGAAGTCCAAAAAGACTTTTTTTTTTGCAAATCTAATCTAATCGATTCGAATCGATTCGAATCGATTGGAGTTTATCCAACATGCATGGCATGTTCCCACTGGGTGAACGTCCCCGAGGCGATCCGTCCCTGTTTGGGGTGTTCTCGACAACCACCAACGAGGCCATAAATCGTTAACCTCAAGGAGTGGCGACCGGAGCATTAGCCGCGCCCACGGCTACAGACCATAGCACAACGTGGCCCGGCGGTGGCTCCTAAAAAAAAATCATGGCGGTCGCAAGCCCAATTTTTCCACCAGCTCGATCGGCCAAGCCCGACGAGAACCAAGCGATCGACCCAAAACACGGAAGAAAAACTCAAGACTTCGAAAGCTACATCGCTGTCACTGTCCGGTGTGTGGCGTTTGAGGGCTTCCTCCGTCCACCCAAGCGAAGCTGAGAGTAACAGCTTCCTAGCCTGGGCCTTCAAAATAAAACAGAGGTTGTAGGCGGCGTGCACGTGACGATGCACGCCGTCGCTCTCAGCTTCTCTCCTCGGTATTTGTCAGCCGGGCGTTCTGTGGGATGTCGCGTTATCCCGATCTCATTCACAATTCGAGAACATACGGAACATACGTGATTTCACTTGATAGGACGCAAAGCCGTATTTTCACTTCAAATCTATAAAAAATAGATTAGATTCATAAAAACAATTAGATTTGAAATCGATTAGATTTGAAATTTTCTTTCGTTAATACGGGCCCTAACCGCGAATGATTCTAAGATTTTATGTCGGATGTTCGAATCTCACGTGGTTCGGATTTTTGAGTTTATTTTGGTTTTATTTGCAAAATAAAAAACAAATGGAATCAACTGCTGAGAGTGCCTACGAGTATTAATAGAAGCGTGGGTAGGCACAATTCGATGCGAGTCGATGAGGGAAGAAAAAGCTGAAGTCTTCGCGATACAATTGCAAGGCAAGAACCGTAGTGGGGGAGGAGGGAGAGAGGCCTACGTTGTGACCCCGGATCGGAGTCACGACTAGGGTGGAGAGAGAAAGGAAGGGCGAAGGTAATAAATGGGATAAGAAAAACTAACAAAAAAACAGATGTGTGTAAAAAATGTACTCCGTATTAACGTCCAGATCGCAATATCCGGAAACGCTACGATTAATAGCACATATTACGTCTAACCACTCCTGAAAGTTCCGGATAGACTGACACAAGGTATGCGTTTATGTTGTCAATTCGTGATCAGCTAACTGACGCAGTGCTAGCGTTCAGCCCGAGGGGCATTTCATACTTGGTAGACTTGCGCTCATTATCCCGACACTGCTTAGCGTAGAAAAATTACCTTACTCGACAAAGGAACGTTCGTCACCAGCTTCCAAACTATTATTTTGCAATCCCGCGTCCACATCGTTATGCGGAAGATGACATGTGGCACGGTGCACACGGTTCAACCTTACAGTGCACGGCGGTGACGCCGCGGTATTAGTTTTTACGGTGCGGTGCGATCAAGATGATTCTTGTTTAATCCAACGGTGTGTTGTGCGGTGTGCCATTTGGTCAAACGATAACTCGTCCAGGGTGATCTGCGAATTTTGGATCCCCACCGGAGCAGACACTATTCTTCAGGAAAAACAGCAACCACGTGAACAGTTTCGAGTTTTTTACAAGATATGTGTTCATGATTGAAAGCTGCTCACGTTTTTGAGGGAAAACAATGGTAAGAGGATTAGGTATGGTTTAGCAATTGAGATACCACACACCCTGTCAGAAAAATACATACTTAGTATATACAAGTATGTTTTTCTCGGCAACGGGGACAAGGTAATCGCCAAGCAACGCGTCCATATAAACTTCTCGACAAGATAATTCCAACGCCACCATTTTTGGTGATTATGCCTGCTGCCGTATAGAGGTAGCACTTTTTTGCTCAACTTTTTTTTTGTGAATGACGGGGTGCTCCTTAACCTACTCGTAGCTCGTTGTAATGCTTTGTGACTCTTATGTATTTTGTTTCCTTTAGTACTAAAGCCGCGGTAGTGTTCATTGGGCAGTACTTTCAATTTCCTTCAAAACAGGTTTTTGGGTGAGGTATAGGGCTCCTCAAGTGAACCACCCTCATGGAAAACAAGGAGAACGACTACAGTCGCATGCGGCTGTATTCCACAGTAACGCTTCAGTAGTAAAACCTCTCCGGGCGTCGTAATCTAGCACTCGTAAAAAAGCACCTTGGACGTAAGCGCCTTGGAAGTTTACTCGTGCAGACGGTAGGGCGTTTTCTTGAAAATGATCTCCGGTATTTGGACCACCCGGGACGACACAAAAATATCTGAAAACTGCTGACACCTCACACACCTAGCTACAACTCCCAGCAGGTGTTGGTCATGCCGTACCTCAGCAGGACCGAGGAGATACCGAGCGCCGATAAGATTTCAGACGACCACTGAATTAACTGTTTGGGAAAGCTTACGCCGTCCCGGTCGAGCGAAGCCGAAGGAGAGTCCGCCGGCGCCCGGCCCTGCGCCCGCGACAGTGCCTGCTGCGACGCATGTCTTACATCGCGGACCAGATGGATATTTGCTAACTGGACAGAGCCCCTTTAATGAAAAAAATATGAATACATCGGGTGCACGTTTCAAAGAACCCACAATTCCGAAGGGAAACCTAGTACATTTACGTATTGAGTTCAAGTGAATATGTTATTTTTCGCCTCATTGCGCCGGGTGGGTACCTCTGTACCCGGAACGTATGTGAGTTCTCTACGCCCATGCCACAGAACGCGGTACCTGTATGACTTATGCATTTTACCGTCGTACACGTACCTGGAACTTCTGTAATATATGTGTGACATGCATACCCGTACCGGTACCCGCTGTGAGTCCTGAGCGCCTGGGCCACAATGACCCGAACTTCGGCAAATCCTGCAGGACTTCCATACACGTACCCGAAATCCAGATATCGTACAGAACAGAAGTTTGGAGTTTATCAACCTGACGTGCAATGTGTGGTGACACCTGTTTTTTTGTGCGGCCACACCAGTCCAAACTTGGAGCTCGTGAACTTTCGCAGAGTGGGGGGCATCCACGAGACCACATATCACTATGCCTTTAGGGTATACCTGGTGTCTGGTATGCATACATTTTTTTCCTGCTTTCTTAGTAAGTACAATGCACTTCACCCCTTAAAACGAATGATATATATTGGTACTACTGATTCGATTGCAATATCATCAACTCCAGTGCTATGCATCTCTGGAGGGTGCCCTTATGTTTGCTGGTATGCACGATTTAACGATGTAGTCGAGAGGTGAGCCTCTGTTCACTGTAGATCAGGAAGCCAGGCGGGACAGTAGATATATCTGAACACTCGCAACGTTATTACACGTCGCCATGCTCGTCCTAGGCTTATAACGCGGAAATCATCGACGTGAAATTATTTTCCCATCGCGCATGTGTCTCAAGTTCGTAGCAAAGTACACCCATTGCTGTCAGCATTCTCCTTTGGAAAGCTCTACACTCAACCCATAGACAAACATTCGTATATATCAAACATCACCACGCGTAAAACTTATTACGGTATTGCGTAAGCCCTGACACGAGGAGCGCCCCCAGTGAGGAAAGTTTAGGACAAACATGGTCCTTTCTAAGTCATGCGATGGCTCGGGGTCCACTTCCAAGAGTGCCGATACCGACAGGAAACCTTTAGTTAACCAAGTCACTATCGATTCCTCATATGTTACATCGAACTTCTCTACATCGCTGTCAAAACGAGTCGTGTACAAGTTTGCTTCAAACGCACCTTCTTTTGTTTACATGTTTATTACAACTATATCTCATTTGGAACCAGACCGTTGCCCAATTTGGTTTCGTTCGTATACATTTATTGCAGCGAGTGTCTCACGCTACCAGTGCAGCCGTCTGCGAAATATTTGTGCGTCGACTACCTCTTGGGGCCCCTTTAACCCACAATGTCTTTGCGAATAAGAAAACAGACATGCCAACCTCGGCAGCGAATAATGGTGCAGCTACGTATTGGTTTCCGGCTCCTCACGAGTCGACAAATGCATCCGCGTGGTAGGATAAGGGGATAGCACTTTCTGACCAAACCATATCTGATCGACGGGGCTCGGCAACTAACGAACTGTAAACTACATACAACTACACTCTTGAGATATTTCGGACGACCTATGCATAGGTGTACGTAGGGGTGGATCTAAAGACTTTATGGACGACTGGACCTAGTGCGGATTACTTCTTTTCGACACCAGAGGGACACGGTATGGCGGGAGTATCAGTTCAAGTTTTCTTTTGGTACTTCAGCCATGGCTTTCGTCATCGAGTTGTACTTCAGAATTTGGAGATATCCCTGTTTCGCGTGACTTAATCAAGAATTTCTTATTGCATGTAGCTCCTCTCGCTAGAAACTTCGTAAGTTATCAGGTGCGCCTCTAGCGTGGCATGCATTCGCACATATTTGAACCTATTGGCGTAGTGGGAATCCTTGCATGATGATGAGGCGAAAGAGAGGGGACACATATTATCTTTTGTTCGGGCGGCGTGCGTCTCATAGTGTTTTGGATGCGTTCAAACGGCGTTCAAATAACGACGAATTCAGAGTAGGGTTTCACTGTTCGTACTCGCAATATCGTTACAAATGTTGATAGCGTTTACATTAACTTCATCTTTCCCACCTTTCGAGCGAACTCCTACGGCCTTGCTTGCACACGTGAACGTTTCCCAGGGGCGCAACAATGGCTCCCTGCATTTAAGGTTGCTCTCGCACAAGCAGTGAACAACAAGTGCTACGTGAGTACGCTCGAGCTACAACTTGTTTCCTTCCAGGTTTGTGTAATCTGCCGAGGAGTACGCACCGTGCGTATTAACGTCAGCAGCGAGACCCCGGCTCGCTTGTGGGGTGACGACGGCGCCATAGAACACCGCGGAAGCAACAAAGAGAAGAGAACCATTCCTTGCTTACAGGCGTCTGGTGTGAACTGGATGATGTCCGCAGCTTTGCTTCAACCGGTGTTGCTGGAATCACCTCTCCTAAAGGGCGTCACGTGGATGAAGTTGGTCAACCGCAGACAGAGTTTAGACGAAGAGTTATGGAATCGCGCGGATGGACAACCGGACACAATATTTAGGCCGCACACCGTGAGCGGGCTAATGTCTTCACCCAAACATTACTTGGGGTCGATGCTGTTTTATGCGCAGGTGTGGTGTATCAACGTGGACCGTGTGCAAACCCGGGTGCGTCATTTTTCTGGGCCGGCTGTTGACGAGGAATGGAAGCATAGGTCCGAAGTTGTGGATAATGGGGGGGGGGGTAGTTCACAGATTACGTTCGACGAGCTGGTTGCCCGCCACGAGATTTGTAATCAGGAGCGCGTATATTTGCCCTCCAAGTTGATTCGTCTGACATTCGGAACGGGCTTCAACCAGCCGATTATCGGTACGGTTTGGCCGACTTCGTTGGTTGAACTGACGTTCGGGTGCGACTTCAACCAACCGATCGCCCATGTCGTTTGGCCTGTGTCGCTGCTGAAGCTGGCGTTCTGGGGTCGCTTCGACCAATCACTTGACAACGTTGTGTGGCCTGCTTCGTTACTGAAACTCACGTTTGGTCGTTGGTTTAATCAAGCGATCATCAGTGTTGTGTGGCCTGCATCCTTGCTGGAATTGGCCTTCTGGGGATATTACGACCATCCAATCACCGGTATTGTTTGGCCTGCGTCGCTGCGGAGACTGTCGTTTGGATACGGATTTAACCGTCCTATCCACGATGTTGTTTGGCCTGTCCGCTTGCACGAGCTGACATTTCAAGGGCAGTTCAACCAAGCGATAACAGGGGGTTTCATTCCTGCATCGTTGCGGAAACTGACGTTAGGGCATGGATTCAACCAACCAATCACTGGTGAAATTTGGCCCGCATCTCTTGAATCGCTTGCATTCGGGATGAGCTTCAATCAATCTGTTGGAGTTGATTAGCCGACCTCCCTTCACGTTCTGAGTTTGGGTTCAGCGTTCAACCACTCACTAGATGATGTGATTTGGCCACCATATTTGGAGAATCTTACCCTTGGTGATTATATCGACCAGCAGCCAGAACAGCCGCAACCCGATCTCGGACTCAACTATAAGCCACGCGCCATTTATCGCTCCGGTCAAGAAAAAATGCGGCAAATAAAAATGGCGTCGTATTTTAATCAGCCGATTGGTGGCCGCGCATGGCCGGCGTCATTACGCCAGCTGAAATTCGGAGGTGACTTCAACCAACCCATGGACGCTAACGTACTGCTGCCGGTTGGATTGGAGCACCTGAGTCTTGGGGGGTTGTTCAACCACTCCATTGATGACGCCGTGTGGCCTGCCTCCCTCGTTTCAATTTGGCTCTCGAACGCGTTCGACCAAGCTGTTCACGGGGTGCTTTGGCCGGTTTCCTTGCGACACCTCTGCTTCGGGTCTGCGTTCAACCAACCGATTACTGGGGTCGTTTGGCCGCGCGACCTTCGTTCGCTAGAATTTATCGGGGTATTCAACATGCCCGTTCTTGGTGTGGCATGGCCGTCGCGTCTTCAAGTGCTCCGGTTCGGAGGTTCCTTCAACCAAAAGTTGGATGCGGTGGTGTTGCCCGGATCTCTCATGGTGTTGGAGTTAGATAAGACCTTTATCGAAAGCCTTGGCGAAATAGTTTGGCCGACCACTCTGACTGTCGAAAGAAGCAATGACGTTAGCCGAAGACGCAGACTGGGGTACGACGATATGGTTCCTGGCTGTGACGAGCTTCCTTGAGTCAAATTCCAATGTACGCAACATTGGGATATGTGTGGTAACTGTACAACGTCGAACAAATGACTTTTGCAGTGGTTAAACTGTGCAATCAACGGGATTCGCAGAGCTCACGCTTGTGGTGCCGGACACGTGATAACAGTCTCGTTTGAGAATACCCCTGCCAAGCTCGAGAGGTTACATGCTCTAGGGTGGAAATGTTTGGGCATACGTTTGTCAAGCTTGGCAAGTACAATGCTCTAGGATTGAAATATAATGATGCCTGCATGATACACTTTGTTCAAGTTAGTTGGATTTACAGGGAGGTTGGTATTGTACTTGACCCACACATTTATGTGGCGGATGCCGGGAGCAAACCCATTCGTGACTAGAATATCTTGCAATGGATACTTTTTTCTCCTAAGGGTGACTTGGCAAAACCCAGACATGCGAGGTTTGCTGTACGTCATACATGCCACGAAAAAAAAAGGTTTGGCTTGTACTCGTAGAGCGTTTGGTTTATATGATATGAGATAGGTGTGAAATTCCAGGGAATGTAACACTAATCGTTTGGTGAAATGGTTTGTTTCTTCGCGGTACAGGCGGCAGGGTTCCCTTTAGCTTATTTACGGATGTGGGGACGTTTGACGGATGCCATGACTTTCAAGGCTATATTGGTACACTAGGGTTTGTAAAGTAGGCATGACTACACGAGAAGGAAGGCAATGCCAACTACACGACAAAGCGTCATGCGAACGAGATTGCTTCTGTCTAATATCTGCCGAGCAGTATTTTCCCGGACTTTTCGACCGTATATCTAAAACACCTGTGGCTGTCACTTCGTATATATAACGCGTTTACATGTTCCCTCGAATATCTAGAACGCGTGTGGCTGTTGCCTCGTAGGCCTGCACGTGAATGAGCCAAACCAACGTGAGACGTCTGCAGATGTAGGGTTGTTCTACCAGAGATTGTCCAAACTCAGTGACAAGTTCGATCCAAGAACCACCGCAGATGTGAGGCCTCCTACCCCCATGGGGATACTATACCTCTACCTGGACGAATATCTACCGCAAGTTGTTGACCACCGGGTACAGGATCTCCTCGATACACACATTATTATCCACCCACATGCGTTTACGGATGTCGTGGAATAAATTTAATGGTGGAAGCTGGATAACGGACCTGACAACGGGCTATGCGTAGACGCTGGTTATTTGGCATAAGCGAACTAGCTGGCACTTGGTCGACGAATGTTGTGTCGAATAGTTGAAACGTGTGCCCGGAATGACCGTTATATATGGTGGTTGGTTTGCTCGTTTTTCGTGATTAGGGACGTCTTCTGACGCCGCGTTGCGAGGATTCCTTGTGGATCATTTTGAATGAATACGAGAAATGCTGAAGCGTCGGCAGCTAGCTGCATTCCATGGCCGCACACTAACTAAAAAGTGCAGCAAGAAGATGCTCTTGTCCCGGGGGTCACGAGGAAACGTCTCGGAAATGGTGCTTCTAGTGGGGCATGGACAAATGGACACGTTATCGTAGGATGCACTTGATTAGTGTTGGTGGTTGCCGTGTACCCACAGACGCACACTTCGTTCGTTCGGTCTAAATATATCTACAGGTAGGTTATATATGGTAGGCAACGTCCCTGCCATCTTCGGCGTTACGTAAAACACGTATCTGAATGTTGTTTGGTCGTTTAGGAAAAAGTAATATATCCAACTTAAATCCAAATACATTTTCCGGTAGTTTAAGCCAAGAGCTATTTCCTGCGGACCAACATATTATTCACAGTGCGACAACAAGTACCAGGTACTGTGTTCTATGCCTTTGATTTAATCCATGTTGAAGAACTTGTAATAATGTTATGAGCTCTCTGTCGTCCAAGCGCAATGCAGTGTTAGTCTAATAGGTTGTGCGTTCTACGTATACTATTAATATGTTGGATACATGGTTCAGCGGAAAATCTTATGGACAATTGCCAGAGGAATGGAGTTCACTGGTTCTGCCGCTGGGACAAACGTCCGATTTCTTCGATCGGCATACGTTCTGTACTGTAGTTTGTCCCTGAAACGGACGGTATCGAACTTGATGTTCCATTCTGGCAAATAATGGCGAGGAATGACCTCGATGACCGCTTTCAAAAGATGAGGCGGTTAAAACTTACCTCCAAAATCACGCTGCACCCCCACGACAGCTATATCGGATTGTTCGTGGCATCCGTTACGATCTTCACCACCACATTAACCGACGATACGTGCTCTTACGGGTGAAAATCATTTGAAGTCTGTGCTGGGTATCTGGGTTAGAGAGGAACTATCAGTAGAAGACCAAGGGCAACAAACAGTGATGTGGTTACTACAGTCAGTAGTGTATTACGTTGTTCTTCTCGCGAACCACATCACGGAGTGGCATTCAAACCGACGCAGAACGCGACCTACATTGTGGTTATTCATGATGAGGTAATGAGACATTACGTAGTCAACTCGTATATCTAACGAGGCACACCACGGTGGGGCAATATGTTGGCAGAAGGGCGTCGTATGGCCTCTTGCATGAATGAAGGCCTCGATGTCCGTTTGTATATGGTGTTCGTGAAAGGCAACGGCAGTGCGCTTGTCTCTTCCGTGGTGCTCCTTTAAGTGTGTTGTTCGTTGTGACGCTCCTGTATATGGGCTTCGCCGCGTAACGTGTTAGCTGGCCAACTACTGTATGTAGCTAGTTCCCGCTAGATGGGGTGTCAACACTAGGCCTTTGACACACGAGACATATGTGGTTCGTGAGCTTAATCGTAGTGCTTCAGGGTGTTGTCCCACTGCTGCCATATTGAAAAGGTCGTGACAGTACGCACCCCAGCAGCTAGCTGAGAGAGTTGTGCCATATATAGAAACAGCGAGGTCAGAGTCATCCCACGGTAGGGCTGCAGCAGAATTTTCTGAGCTCCTCACATGAGGAGCTCAATATCTCACCCCGAACATGACTTCGGAAGATTTCGCTCGCGCAACGCGACCAAACCTTCCAATGCGGTAGTCCAAAACCAAGTATACCAGTAAAATGAATATAGTATCCGGTGGTTAATGACGTGAGGAGCACAACCGGTCAGAAAACATTGAGCCCAAAAGTGGTACCCCATACCGTGGGATTGCTCGTCAACTTTAAAATGATTCTACATTTTATGTTCCTCGTAAGTTTTCAGCATTCTGATGATCTCTCGGCGTTTTTCAAGGACCTCACAGGTCTACACGAAAAATATTTCGATGATTCCAGCCCTCTCCATCTATCAATAGTTCATTCGATACATATCCACTATGTATTGACCGTGTGATTTCAAGCTTTACGGCACACCTTATTTTCGTTTCGCATTTCTAGCGACATAGTGACAACGATTGCGGTACAATGGAATAAGAGCGTGATGGTACTCTAGGATCTTAATAAAACCAAAACACTATCAACGCCGCGTCTCATGCATTATTCGAAACGGAGCGATGAACCCTGTCTCTTTGGTATTGTGTTATGCGTTCCTTGCCATCCCATCTTTCGAACGTTCCTTCCATCTTTCTCGGCATTGTTGGTGGGAATATACTGGATGGAGTGGTCTGCATTATGTTAATGTCGCCGGTGGCCACGACAGAAAACTTGACGACTTCCGACTCCACTCTCCTCAATGATATACGGCTGCTTGCTTGCAGCTGACTCTCGGTATTAATATATCTGTCCCTTTGACCGTCAACTTTCATTCTTCTCTATTTTTAGTAATATAACCCTATGCTATACGTTCCTCTTGCTATTTCATAATTATATTCAGAGTTATCGTCCGTGTACTGGTATGTGTTTCTGCCCGCTACCCCCTAAATACCAAGTTACCACTACGACATGTTTTTTTGACTGCCACTTTCACGAAATATGTTTTATGTTAGGACAAATGCCAAAAATCAGAGAAACCTTGTCCCTTTATTCAAAAATTAGGTACATACCGAAACCAGGTAAAAAACGCACTCCACGAGCGCTGTTTTTCACGCCTGTATGGCAATGAGAAATGATAATGATAAATCGTTGTTTTGAATTTGCGCCTGAAAAGCAGAACAATGGCGAATGTGCGTCCTCCAAAATCTTGATAACTTTTGTAAATACTTTTCTGTATTGATGTCTGTCGTATGTTTTTACTGCTTTCTTCGTGATCACACTCACTCTTACTACGAAACCTACTGTAATGTTGTACCAGGTATATAGAAGCCACACACCGAAAGCATACGAACAAACCGTTGATTGAGTTATTGTGAGATTGCGCTGCGCATTTTCCGTACCGAGTCAGCAAGCACCAGTGTATAATAGTGGGAAGCAGGGAGCTCACGCGTACCAGTGGCCTCATACCAACACGATTTTTACAAGAGGCCTAGCACAGATGTGGTGAATACACCACCAGTCGCATACCTCGTGCGCCACGGCAAGCGAGCTTGTGTTGCCCTCCCTCGTTGCAGGCTTTAAAACCTCGCCCATCCTCGACGAACCACTTGTGCACCGCGGGGCGAAGATCCTTGGCTGTAAACAATACAATAGAAACGGAGCCGACCCTTAACGCGGGTTGTGGCAAACAAACTGCAGTCTGTGTCCATTGTGCTGTATACGCGCGTATCATTGTACTGTATGTCATTGTGGCGGGTCGTATGTACGAAGTGTGGGGATTTTCGTGTCGGGCGTACAGGAAACAGTGTACGTATGACCTCTGATTGGCTCATACTTCGCCACAATCAGATGAAAGCTACAGTGGACAGATCCAGGTGTACCTGACCATTTCATGCCAAAACCAGGTACGATGTGAGGCTGGCGAACGGCAGGTGTATTAGCTTGTGATTTGTACTTGGGTTTAGGGTGTACCTTGTTCGGGCACCAAAGTGACCAGTTATACCTGATTTTGGCTAAAACCAGTTATATTATCTTGAAGAATCATGAAATGGTAGGCGTAAAATAGTGAGCCTAAAAGTATTATCCCTACCGTAAAATGAGTCTTAAATATGTGGCATTGCACATGGGCGTAATTTCTTGCTAAATCAATGTCATACGTCCTCGCCCCCGCTGGCCCTATCAATGTATGGTTCAAGTGCTTCCACTGCGTGGTGCATTTTATGGAGGATGCATCACTCAAGAAGCCGCTCAAAAACATAAGTACAGTAAACTCTCAGCCTCAGTGGGACCATTCAACAGAGAGTGGCATCCATAAATATGGTTTATTGCCGTCGACACGGCGCAGATACTGCGGCAGTCATCGAGGGGAAGGGAGTGGAAGTGGCGGGGAGCAAAGAGCGGAGATCATTCACTCTGATGTCTAGTTCGGCGGTAGACTATAGACTACGATTTCCTACCTTTCGCACGTAGTGTTCGCCTCGATGACGGGCGTATCACTTGCTAAGGGGCTGCAAACTTAAATGTTCCAGTGTATACATAGCATAGGCTCGTTTTGTGTATTTGTTTGTCGGGTGCAAGAAAACCTGAACAGGACTTATTACAGTGGGATTGATAATCCAGGCGTGGGCATAAACAGTTTGGGTTCGGATGGAACTCTCCGTGCGCTATTCACATATCTTGTTGAACAATATCGAATAAAGCGATAACTTTCAAAAGCAGCACAGGCGGGTTTCCGGCCAAATTTAACTCCCGTTCGGGATTTAGGGCTTTTTTATTGTTTGAGTTATAGTGAGGGGCGGGGTTGGGTCCACATCCGTTCTTTATCCCCGCTATCAGAAACGTTCCCCATCCTTACAATCGGAAACAACGTGCCGCCCGATAAATGAAAGGCTTAGGGTTAGGGTTGTTGTCAAGCGAACTCGCTTCTCCGGAAAATACAACATCATGGCGTCAGTCACAACACTACGAAAGACGACGTAGTTGTTATCGGCACCGGTAGGCCTTCGTTGAAGTAAACATGGCGTGGCTTTTTCGGAGCAGACGGTGGCGTCACTACCGCCTGGCGCTGCGGTTTCGTTCGTCTTGTCAGACAGCAACGAATGGATCCCCTCATTCCACGCGGGGGGCGTCGTAAACCCTTGCTCGCAAATATGAGGCCAAAACGTCATTCCTGTATTCGGCAGCCCAATGTGATTCAAACGTGGCCAAAATCTATATACTGTGCCAAAATCCGTTTCCTAACAAACGACAAAGTTCAAGTCCTCTGGCCAATGACGCTAGAGCGTGAGATACTATGGAGTGGTGCGGCTGCGGAGATGGATTCATGGATACGCACGCATCGTGAAATAGATAATAAGTGTAACAACGCAATGTGTTGGGTGGGATGCCTTCATGAGGTGTATGACACGCCTCTTGTGTATTTTCTGTACGCATCCCCATGACGTTAGACAACCATATATCGTGCAACTCGTACACTAAACAATCAACGCAGCACCCATTACTCCAAGACAAATCGTATACCCCCCGAAAACGAGACGACAAAAACCGTACGACACGACGGGAAAATAGTTATGGTCAATGCTATGTCTGGCATTCCGACTTAACCAAATCTTGATGAGATCTGGAGGGCCCTCACGGAAAAAATACCCCGCTAGCATCTAGCCGCCAAGCAGTCACCGTTTACCTCTGCGTCGCTCCAGCACTGATAACCCGGAGCAATGGCTGCTCAACCACCACCAAAACATCAACACTTACTACATGGGTAATACTGAGTCACCGACAAGGCACCGATCCACCATATGAACTGGCGTCACGACCGCCACCACTGTCAAGGAACCTTCTCTTGCCTCAACGCCGCGTAGCCCACGTAGTCTGTTAAGGAAACGTCCCCCCATACGTGTTCGACGCATTAGTTGTATTGGAGGTCCCATTTCATACGAACGAAGTGCCCTTCTGTTATGATGCGCAACCAGACTGTTGCGCATCACCTGCCCGGGTTATCCTACGGCCGGTTCACGACCTTCCATTGTCATACATCGGACACTAAGTGCTTGCTCGCTCGAACCAATATTTGTGGTCCAAATGTCTTTCGCAAACCCAAAGCCTCTCAACTAGATATTTGGTGCGTTATGCGCGACGGTGTCAAGCGACCGGTCATGGTTCGCACTCATCACCGCCTTCTTGAGATTGGGCAGCCACAGAACGTGCTCGACATTGCAGTTGCTTCGTGAACGCACGATAGCGAATATGCCCCAACAATCTAATAGTTCGTTAACAGGCGGAACACACGTGGTCCGCATGACTCGGTTGTCCCAAAAATCAAATTATGAAATATATATGCCGTGATTTTGCTGGTGGCTGGCACCACCATCTAGTAATCTCGTAGAAGCGCCCCCCCCCAGTTTTAGCTGCTGGGTGAAATATTTCCAGAGTCCACCAACCAGCATGCCAGATGTATCACTCCACGTCCACCTATTTAACTCCTACTATAGACACCCGTGGCAGATCTTGGGGTAGTCAAACGAGTCATAGCCCGGCGGCCAGTCACCCACCTTGTTTGGTTGCATTAACCCATCACCAAACCCACGAAACTCTAAGGAAGGAGGCCAAACGATGTTGTCGGTCGGTTGCATAAAGCTGTCGTGAAACATCAGCTGCTTCAGAGATGCCGGCCACACAACTTCCTGCACAGGTTGGTCAAACTTGTACCCGAAAGTAAGAGATTGTAGAGCGCTCGGCCACGAAACGTTTTCGATCGGCTGATTAAAATATCCCCACAAGTCCAGCCGGGTTAGAGATGCTGGCCACACCACCTCGGCGATCGGTTGATCGAACCCATCAAAGATGAGCGTTTCTAAGTAGACGGGCCATACCACCTCGGCGATTGGTTGGTCGAAGCCACCATCGAAGATGAGAAGCTGTAAGTATACGGGCCATACCACATCAACGACGGGTTGGTTGAACTTATTTCCGAAAGCTAGCTGCAGCAAGGAAGCGGGCCACACAACCCCGGTGATAGGCTGGTCGAAGTCGTTTCCAAACGCCAGCTTAATCAACGACGCCGGAAATGCAACGTCGGTAATCGGTTGATTGAACGAATCCCCGAAGTTAAGTCGCAGCAGAGAAGAAGGCCATACCACAGAAGTAATCGATCGATTAAACATGTTCCCGAAGGTGAGCTGAAGCAACGAATGGGGCCATACACAGTTATCGGTGATTCGATGGTTGAAGAAGCCTCCCAGCGTCAGTCGCGTCAGCGAGACTGGCCAGTTAGCATAGTCGATCGGCTGGTCGAAATGATATCCGAGAGAAAGGCGCTCCACAGAACTCGGCAAGTCTCTCCAGTCAATACCTTCGCTGCCGTGTTCAAGGCCGAGCGACAAATTTCGCAGTGCTGGGGGCCACGATACGCGGCCATGCCTCTTGCCACCAGTTAGTCTGTTTTCATTCCGGCCGAGAAAAGTCAGCATCGCCTCGAAATAGCTCCTCGGCGAATGCACCAATCGGCTAGGAGGCAGTGGAAAATCCTCCCAGAGGGTAATACCGGGCGGTTCTGACCTAAAGCTTCTCTCGTTTAAACCGCCAATCTCCAACCAATATACTCCTCTCAGGAGTCTCGCCTCGGATAGTATAGGCACAAACATGTCAGCCGGCATTAGCCACTCCACGCCAGCTGCACGCAGAGCCGGCAGTCGGCGCGCTTCTGGCGTCCGACGGCAGCCACCCAAGGGGTCATTCTCATCCCAGAGGCTGGCTGGCATCCGCGAGTTGGCGTTAACGCGCAATGTACGAACACCTCGACAGGTGACGCACACCATAAATGAAGCTAGCTGAAGCTCCAGCGTACTTGTGTACCACGTCCCGTCCGATGCCTGGCCAAGGGCGATCGTCAAGGCGTCAAGCCATCGACCGCTACCTGCATCCACAAACAGACCGCAAACACGACGAAGTACGGCAATTTCAACGGGATAGATGCTAGAACTTGTGAGAACGGTTAGTGCGTCGGTGCCACAAGGTTCGTGTATATGGAAGGTGTGTAGTAGAAACCGAACGAAGTTCGGGATCCAGGGTGATCAGCTGGCATATAGGGTACATACCGGGGCATGCCATAAATACACGAGCTGGAACACAGAGGTTCTCTTTAAAATGCTATCATTAACGTTTGGTGACATCAAGAGCCACCCAACGGCCTCATAACAGTCGCACCATTAAACGAACAGCAGACCCAGCAGCATCTTCGAACAGAGAATATCGGCACGATCGTAATGCATTTCGAATATATTTTCAGAGGCGGACGCGTTCGTCTATACTATGTATTACGATGCGGTGGACATATTGCGTGAACAAACGAACGAGGTTGGTGTTGCAGTGTGTCAAATGGAGACCCGACTGGCCCGGCTGGCAGAGCGACCAATGTGGAACGTTCCCCTCTACATGGCCAGAAAACTAGGGAGATTCCATGCTCGTGGATAGCTCCTCTCACTCGTGGCAGCTGGAACACGCGGAATCCCCGATATTTGTAATAGTTCCGTTCCAGGCCATAAGGGAATGATGGTTTTGTCCGCATTCCGCCCAACCTGTGGCTGCCCTGGTAGTGCCGCCGTTGTGGGAGCCAGCGCAGTCCGTCGTTCCACGACATAAAGCACATGTATCCCATCTACAAGTTTAATTCCCATGACAACCTATGACACGTACAATATTTTGGTCTGGAGACACGTACAAGTTTGAACCATCACGTTTAAGGCGTGCCCAGTATCTAGACCACTACGACAGCTCGTTCCATGGGGGACGATGAGGAAGACTGCATGACGCCTTGAATAGTACGGGTAGCTACTTAGGTGTCCTAGTTCTTTGCAAGATGAACACGTGTTGTTGTACCAGAAGATCGATCGAATATCGAGGGGCTACATCAACAAAATTAGTCTTTCGGAACAAGATAATCTACTTTTGTCACGCACAATACCAACGGCAATGCTTTTCGTCACACAAACAATATGCGACGGTTGTATCGATATTTAAATAAGCGACGAAGGGTTTTTAGGCCTCAGGCGCAGGCCCTGGCGCAGAGGTTTTTGACTTCGCATCAGCCACAGGCATTGGCGAGTAGGGCTAATGCGTGTCAAATTTGTTGTTGGCTTACTGCCAGAACTTGTCTTCATACTCCAGTGGTAGATATTACGTTCGTCGCATCGATAATACCCATTCCCTCGAAGTTGTGTAGTACTAGTTCGCGCCGTATTTGTTAATGACACGAGCGACACGACGTTTCGCCTTGGTTAAACAGTATATGCATTTCTTGCCGATATTATATTCGGGCTGCGTTCCGGCAGAACGCCGATGATTTCACAGCTGCTACACAGCATATAAGTCGTAGTTGCGAGTGTTCTGCATGTTGTCCGGCTGAGCATATCAATTATTTTGGTTTCAACTGATTTTTTAGTTTATTTCTTCATCAGGACTATTGATCCGGTCACCGACGAAAATATAATTTCCAGCGGTGTCATGGTATACGAGACATGGTCTTGACTACCACTGTATGCCGCTGTACATATAATCGTCTACGCGAACCCCGTCATCGTAGCCACAATGAATACATGGCTCAACCGTTTACATACGTTTCTGTTAGGTTGTCTCACACTCAAACGCAGGGGTGCAACTAGCTTCGCCTGTGAGGTTATCGTGGTTTATCATGCCAACAGTTGACACACCGATAGCGTCGACAACGCTGCGTCAAAGCTGCGATAGCTTAACCGCGTTGGTGGTCTCAAGCTGCGGTGTAGCGCTGACAGCTGCTATATCGTCGTTTTCTGGCTACGCCGTGCCATACCACAGTGTCTACAACGCATAATTACTACAGTTACAAGATGACAACCCACGTGGAGTCGCCGTTTACGGTGAATACACGATGCTCTCCTTTGAAGTAGGTGGTTTGCGTAATAATCGCGGGAGACTGCGCTGGACAGTGAGACTATGAAGGTCGGGAGTTGGGACATGGAACACACAGCACCGTAATATTGTCTTGGGCGCCGGCTTGTGCCCTTGCAGGGGCTCCAGATTAATCGAGCGACGGGGCTTCTGACCGAACATCCAAACAGATGCATACGCGACAGGGGTATATTTGTCACCGCTCCGGGCATTAACCGCGTTTACGCCACGGTACACTATATGTGAAGAAAGTTCGGATGATCTCACCCACCCCATCCCAATAGGCACTAGAAAAGTACAAGACAACAAGGTACGGGTAGGCCAACCGGCTGGGGAAGGAGGCCAGAACTAATTTATGACGTAGATTGACTTATCGGTGAAGCCGCAGAAGACTACTACAGCAAAATCGGGATCGACGGAAATGGAGACAGCGAATGCAAGGAAGTGGCTCGATGACTTGGGGTCTTATCATCATGGAATATGAGTGACCCGCCGATCATTGTGCCCTGTCCCTACCAAGTCAACCCCAGACAACAGACGATGTGGGAGAAATCCTGACCATCCCACCCACTCGACTTACACGAGCAGTAGTTTCTGGGTATGCGAAGGCGGCAAAGCCTCAAGTCACTTACGGTTCTACCCACAGACCTAGCGCAGTAGTGCGGGAGAATAAAAGTAATTCATTCAGATTCGTCCGAAACGGTACTGGTTCCAACTCGTTTGAGCTTGCCAGAGACAGAGTGCCGCAGCCACAAGCATGCCCTGGAACCCCTGCCTAATAGGCGGGAACAAGATGAAGCCACAATTAATTGAGACCACCCTACAGTACCCACCCTATGCGCTGGCTAGTTCATGTGCCGTTATTGTGTTTCGAGGAACCCTGCCACGTGAAGTAATCAGCGCGGACGTACATCGCGAGCGAGGCCCCCCTGCGTTGTGACAGGATGCCTCATCTGACCAAAACCTTACTTTAAATGATCGGCGAAGCTGCAGAGTAATATGACAGGATGTTATGCCGTGTTTACAGCTCTGCTGATATTCCGTCTTTCGCCGCCGTCGTGGTATAGTGTAGTATGAGTAAACTGTCCATGCTGGACTGTACGGTAAGGGGTACGCGGGCGCACTCGAGCGAACGAGAGCAACACGCAAGTGCGCGGGAGCAGCCAATATAGCGCGTAGTACCGTCCATACTGCAGCACCAACGCTAGTATCCGAACCACGTCGCAGTACCAGATGCGTATGCGTGTTGCTTGTTGTTGCTGCGGCAAGTGTACATCAGTAGCTGTTTCGGCGGCGGTGGGCGTAGGGTAAAGCGTTCGTACACGACGATCCTACAAACAAGAGATTTTGAAGAATCCTCGAGTCTGTGTGAAAGATGACGTAGCAACCTATGTGTGCTTTATTTTTACATCCAGGTCAATCACTGGAAAACCGATGCCCAGCTGTGCGCCGTGCAGTAGCTATACAATATCTTGGTCCTATAGAGTGGATTATCATATGTTACGAGTGAGTGGATACTCGAAATCATCTGCGAAAGGGACTTATGGATGTGCGTCAGAAGTGTGAACGAAGATTTAACGAGTATCAGAACAGCGGACGGTACACCAGCCACTCACACACTCCGAGTGTAGTGCATAGAGCAGTATCAACTCTCGGCCCCAACGCTCCTAATACTTGAGCATCGCGCGAGCCGGCGACCGCCAGTCATCCAGTCTGACATCAACGTCTCCGTGTCGGGATGCTTCACATTATCCTCTTACTAATGATGTACATCAGTGGGCTGCACACACGAACAAATAAAACGTTTGGCAGGGAAACACACTCTGTAGAGAGTGAGTGGCTTAACGATTTCCGTGCATACTGATTTGTATGCTTAGAGGTGTGCGCCGACAACGAAAGGGACACGGCGCCCACTACATCGAATGCGATGCGCTCGGCATCTAAGGAACGGGCAAGAGAGGGATACCCTTCTCTCATCAGTCGCGTGTCGATAAGTCGAGAGTTCTTCGAAAGAGCTCTGCTAGACTACGATATCTGCCATCGACTCTCTTCTAACGAGTAATGAAAACCCGTTTTGGTTTACGTTCGAGGAGTGGGTGTTCCATTGTTCCTACAGGGATTTACACATGGTTCTGTATAAGGATAAGCCTGGGTTGAACAACTTTGAAGTTTTCAAACTGTATTCATGGAGGGTTAAAGCTGGCTCTAAAATGATACATCCACTCGTGCTCACGACACAAGGCATCGCACAGCTTAAACAAAATTCTGTAGGGTCACGATAGCGTCAGCCTCAACCCCGTCCGCAGCTACGTAGTGGTACGGTATCGTGAGGCTATTTGGACAGGATAACTGATTCGTCGGTGGATAGGCAGTGGGTAGCCTTGAGGCAATGAAAACAGATAATCTGAGTAGATTTCGCCGCTATATTCTCTATTGCGGATACCAACTAACCACAGGGCAGATGGCCGCCACACGCTTCCACACAACATCCATTACGGATTGCCACAAATGAGGCGGCCTTCTACTACTCCTCGACTCGTACGCTTCTACCTCCAGTAGCTCGAGATGATTCACAAGTGTAGATATTTAGATTGTTTTTAGTGCCTGGGAGACGACGCCCGGCAAGCGTTTTTCGTAGGTTTCCTGCTGCATATTAGGAACCAATGACGCAGCAGTGCCCGCAGCATGTCACGGCAGTGTTCACGGCAAGCCACGACAGTTTCTACGACATACCGTGGAATGATTGTCGCGGCAAGCTTTACGGCAGACGCCACGGCAACCCCTAGAAGACGTCACGACATCCCCCATCGTAAATGGCAAGTCCCACTACATCACACTGGAAAGTTTACCGCATATCACGGCAACACCCGCGTCAAACTCACGACCATATTCGCGGCGAGTCCAGTGGCAAGAACTGCGACCAAAGCCACGCCAGCTCTCGTGGAAAGGCCCGCTGCAACTCCTATGGCAAGGCCCGCGCGGCACAGTTGGCCGGAAACATTACGGCAAGACCCACGGCGGTGGTCATCGCAAGGCTCGCGACAGAGCCCAATGGGAACAAAGTGACTGGTGAGCCTCCGCCCGGCACCTGCGGAGTTCAGATCAAACTTCTGCACCTTGTATGTGGCAACAAGCAATCAAATGGGATGGGCACACTGCACGGTTCAATTACCATAAGAAGAGCGGGTGCCACGTGGCTGGCTTTCCGTGAACATTTCGGAAATATTGCGGCGGCATTTGCCGTGGGTGTTGCTAACAATGCTGCTACCACAGGTATTCCCGTGTCTGTTTGCGAGGGTTTAGCCGTGACCATTTCCGTGGAGATTGCAAAGGGATGCCTAGGGATGGCACGGCAAGTACCACGTCATGTCGGCGGGCCAAACCGTGGCAGCTCATAGGTTGGTGGTAGCCCCACGACATTGCCGTGGCATGCCGTGGCATCTGCCGTGGCCTGCGAAAAGAGAGTAGTAAGTAGTGTGCATGTCTGGTTGTATAGAAAACAGCAACCACGGTACAATAACAACACGACCACAACTCGCTCCCCCACCGCTGCTGGTAGCTAGTCTGCTACTGCTACGCATTCACGCTCCTAGTGCTTGCCGGTGGTGTTGCCGCTTCTACGGTTGCGGCTGCTTGATCCCTAGTGCGGTTGGCATTTTACGTTGGTGGTGTTGCTGCTGTGACATGACTTTCCCTGAAATCAAGCTGTTTCTACCCAACGACAGATATACGTCAGTTGGCCCTGTGTCCACCCTTATCCTTCAACCAAGGGCCATACATGACATGTGCAAAACCGAAGCTGGTAGGCCATAAACTATTGCTTCTGTGACACAGAGAAAAACATATGATAGCAAACTTAATGAGCTGAGCACGCCTACACAAAGAGTACTATAGCCCTTGCCCCTGGTTCGCTCGCCAAACATCAAATTTAGAGGGGTGTGGTGTGGTCGTGTGTGCGAGGGGGGGGAGGGTCTTTTGTAGCTTAATACAGTTACGAGTATCGGTTTTGACCGTGCGCACAACGAAATAAACACATCCATTTCGACTCTGTCAACAGCAATGTATGATTTCACGATCATATGTACATGACACGAGATGCTGCCCGAAACCAAAGCCCCTCTGTTGGTTGCGGAGGTTGGCACAATGTGTACTGATAGACACGCAATTGCATGTACCTGGTATGTACGTAGACGTGTGGTATGACCGCGATAAATCTCTCCAACTATTTTGAGTAATAGCATTTGGGCTTGTACTGTACTTCATAGTTGCACTTGATGGACTGGCTGTGTTTGCTGGCTGTCGGCATAGTGCTGTAAAGCTCCAATGGGCACGTGGGCCGAGCTGTCTGGATAAAAACAACGTCCTCGAGCGCGAAGCTCGAGCATTGCTTATTTTGTTTCCAAGGGAGGAAAGGCCTCTCAACAACGAGGCAAGGCCGAGGGAGCGAAGCAACCGAGTTTTTTTTTTCCCATAGGCAAAACAAACTCTTCATACCGGGGTTTGTTCGTACAGCAGTTGTGTATTATTAAGCTTGTTTGACATCTG
The DNA here is from genome assembly GCA_008828725.1 of Saccharina japonica. Taxonomy (NCBI): domain Eukaryota; class Phaeophyceae; order Laminariales; family Laminariaceae; genus Saccharina; species Saccharina japonica. The sequence goes on from MEHQ01000348.1 coordinate 59,442, forward strand.
CTGCGTGTGTTACATTCGTGGGTTTTCATCTATTGCGCGAGCTGGGCCATACATGTACGGGGGGTTGAAGGGCAAGCCAGGAATACAACAGGGGCACACTGACCCTAGCCTCCTGTGTTCTACTGCTGCTGTCGCTGCAGCTGGTGCTGCTGACGGTGTGTTTTCCCTGGAGTCCGAACGGCACGGGTTCGTACATGTTTGTTCGTGTCGACTCATCACTATCTGTATTCGAGCAGCATCATGCATCGCAGATTTAACTGCTCACACGAATGCTGCAGGTATTATTGAGGTCACGTACATATGAAGCGAACCACCGATCGAATGCTTGACTATCTATTTGACACAGTTCTTGAAAATATTTTATCAAGACCATGAAGCAAATATGCCTGTTGCGATGGGTCTCAAAACAAAGAACCGCACCATAACCCTCGACCCTAACGTGACATGTCTGTCATGCCAATATGGTGCTTACCTGCCGGTGTCTTTAGTTGCTTTGGTGAAGGCGCGCGAGACATGGCTCCTTTGAGTTGTTTTGGAGGTTTGGAGCAAGGAGAGTTTGTGCAAAACTACGAATCTGCGAATCAATGCACTTGGTCGAGCTGTAGTTTGAGTTCATTTTCAATATCCTGGTACGGCGTTTCTAAAAAAGCCACAAAAAAAAGCGGCGGAATCCCGCTGCCACCCGCCAGCAAGACGCAGCTGCGTCATAGCTCCCTCATTATGTTCGTGGCGCGCAACTCGTGGCCCAAGAAACTACTACAACGCTTCATCACACGACGGCCAAGCCAAACACACGGTCTCCGTCGGCTCCTCCTCGCCTTCTCCCTTCCCTCCCATCCCTACGTCGTACCTCATCAAATATCGCCCCGGATCCCCAAAAGCGAATTGTCAGCAACGCGCGGCAGACAGGTGGAAACCCCTGCAACTTAGCCCTCGCGCCGAAATAGCGCGCGCGCGGCTGAGGCACAGACCCGCGTACACCAGCGTACCTGCTAGATGGCAACATGGAATCTGCGTTGGTAAAAAGGAGCATCACAACGATGGAGGGTTCCTCTTGGGGCGATGTTGGTTCGATCAATCTCCGAGCGACTGAAGCAGCAGCTTGTTCGAACATGAGTGAGCAAGGTGAGAGTACGCTCTTCGTTGTACCATGCCAGGTACATACTGCTGTTGTATCGCACTCGGTGTAAGTCGCACATTGGTGCCTCGTCAATCGCGATGGTGAACTGAATACCACAGGGACGGGTGTTGCCTGGATTGCACTGACTAGTCTCAGACCGTACTTCCCGAAGAATACTGCACATACTCTGATGATGTTAGGTTAGGCCCATAATTAAATTTGAAATTGGGCGTATATGAAAATATCGAAGGTTGTCCTCTGTACGTCGTAGGGCATTTATACGTTCATACAAAACCATGTCTGGGCTGTCTACCCTGGTATCACACGTACTGATAGTTTTTGCAAGTTATGTCGCACGCGTACGCGGAACCTCGTATGTATGTGCTCTACGCCACCCGGGGTACAGGTATGCTTCTATAGATATACCCGCGTGTGGGCACGGATCACCGCAATATTAATGGGGAGTGATAAATGTGCCCCCGGGGGCACATCTCTTAACGACGCCCCCGGGGACCCTTTTTGCTTATTGCGCCCCCGGAATTGGGGCTGATTACAAAGCACATCACCACGAGTACGACGACCGTAGGGCAGCAGACCTGCCTGGGAATTGTCTACTGCATGTGCTGCTGCGGTGTGTGCTGTAGTTCCGCCGGTCATCGCGTTTCGCAGACGGCTTCGTGTTGTCGATACCCAGGACATTTTCAGGCATTGGTTTAGGTTGCAACATCAAGCTAAAAGTGCCTCTACATGATGCACGCGCCACGAGCGATGACGACGGCTGTAGGGCATTGTCTACGGCATGTGCTGCTGTGATGTATGCAGTAATGCCGCCAGGTATCGCTTCTCGCTCGATATACAGACGTGTTTGTGTTCTCTTATTCCCAGGCTATTTTTGGGGGCACATCAAGCGAAAAGTGCCTCCGAAAGCAGACTACAGTACATAGATGAAGCACGCTACTACGACCGAGTACAACGATTGTAGGGCACTAGACTTCTCTGAGACTTGTCTACGGTATGTGCTGCTGAAGCCTGTGCAGTAGTTCCGCCGGCCATCGCTTCTCGCTCGATATACATACGTGTTCATGTGCTCGATACCAAGTATACTCTCCAGCCCATTTTTGGGGGCGCACCACGCTAAAGGTGCCTCCGCGAGGTCCGCGGAAATGGCCTGCATGAAGCACGCCACCACGAGCGACCACGACGACCGTACGGCACCAGACCTGTCTAGGAATTGCCTACGGGATTTGCTGCTGCGGTGTGTACAGTAGTTTCCCCGGTCGCCGCTTCTCGCTCGATATACAGACGGGTTCGTGATGTTCTCGATACTCAGGATATCTCCGAAAACAGACTACAGCAGTAGTAAAACTACCAAGGGACTACCAAACTACTATGGGAACTGCTATTATATGGCCCCTATTATACCTATATATTGATACGATCAGTACTGCAGTGCTGTAGTACGTAGTGGGCCCGTGTGAGGATTGCCTATGGCACCTGCTGCTGTGGTGTGTGTAGCAGATGGGTTGTGGAATTCTGGTAAATACATACGTGTATTATTTGGGTGTTCTTTGTCCATCCATTTTCATTGGCGTTTGATATGCCTGTAAGCCTTAAGGGCCAACTCTAAAGTAGGTAGGTGCCATCCTGCACGGAAGCAACTATAAGTTGCCCTTGGAAATATGATTAATTCGCGTACTCGTATACGTGTTCTGTCAATGTTGATCATTGGTAGTATTGACTCCAGACATCTATTTTGGTGTTCCGTTTCTTTGCATTGGAGTTCGTGTATGCGTGTACACTAAGTGACATTCAGCACGGAACCATTTGACTGGCAACCCTATTTAATGGGCATTGAATTCGCGCATACATACATGCCTGGAAGATTTGTAAAGTTGGTGCCATTCCGCTCGGGAATATATTCGACATTTTATTTAAGGCCCATTATTCAATTCGCGTACTCGTATACCTGTGCTATTAATAGTAGTTGGTGGTCTCGAAATATATTTCAATGTTCCGCTTCCTTCCATGTTCATTCGAGTACGAGTCTGTGAAGTATGCACCATTCCGCACGGGAATATTATTCATTTCGCATATACCTATCTGGGTAAGTTCGCCCCCCTTTGAACTCTGAATTGTACATAAAACAGTTAGTTACTGCATTCCCGTCTTATTTAAGTATAGGACTTTCCACATACATACTTCGGTTATTAAGCAGACTCTGACATCTTCCGTCAGCAGATCATCGTCTACGAGTGTTCAACGCAGGAATAATCATAGTAAGTACTCCAGAGCAAACATATACCTGGTAAGGATATCGGGCGAGACGCGATGACCGGCGAAACTACTGCATACACCACATTAGCACATGCCGTATAGACAACCCCCAAAAAGGTCTGGTGCCGTACGGTCGTCGTCATCACTCGTGGTGGCGTGCTTCATGCAACCTATTTCCGGAGGCACCTTCAGCTTGATGCGCCCCCAAAAAAGGCCTGGAGAGATCCTCAGTATCGAGAACACGAACCCATACGTACGTCGAGCGAGAAGCTGCGACAGGCGGAACTACTGTGCACACCGAAGCAGCAAATACCGTAGGCAATTCCTAGACAGGTCTGGTGCCGTACGATCGTCGTTATCGCTCGTGGTGGCGTGCTTCATGCAGCCCATTTCCGGAGCCACCTTTAGCGTGGTGCGCCCCCAAAAATGGCCTGGAGAATATCCTTGGTATCGAGCACACGAACACGTATGTATATCGAGCGAGAAGCGATGACCGGCAGAACTAGTGCACAGACCTCCGCAGCACATACCGTAGACAAGTCGCAGAGAAGTCTGGTGCCCTACGATCGTTGTACTCTGTCGTAGTAGCGTGCTTCGTGTAGGTACTGTAGTCTGCTTTCGGAGGCACTTTTCGCTTGATGTGCCCCCAAAAATAGCCTGGGAATAAGAGAACACAAACACGTCTGCATATCGAGCGAGAAGCGGTACCTGGCGGCATTACTGCATACATCACAGCAGCACATGCCGTAGACAATGCCCTACGGCCGTCGTCATCGCTCGTGGCGCGTGCATCATGTAGAGGCACTTTTAGCTTGATGTTGCAACCTAAACCAATGCCTGGAAATGTCCTGGGTATCGACAACACGAAGCCGTCTGTATATTGCGCGAAACGCGATGACCGGCGGAACTACAGCACATATCGCAGCAGCACATGCAGTAGGCAATTCTCAGACAGGTCTGCTGCTTTACGGGCTCGTGGTGATGTGCTTAGTAATCAGCCCCAATTCCGGGGGCGCAATGAGGAAAAAGGGCCCCCGGGGGCGTCCTTAAGAGATGTGCCCCCGGGGGCACATTTATCACTCCCCAATATTACTATAGCCTAGTATGCAGGGGGGTTGCTCTGCATGCGATCCCAGTGGTACTTCTTCGAGGTTGGCAGACCCACTCCGCCTCCTGGCGATACCATTCAAGCAAAAATCCACGGAATCAGGCCACCCTTTTGCTTCGTGCACGGCGTATGTCGGCTGGTCGCGGAGCGGGTCGAGGCTACGCCCCGACCCACTCCCCGCCGCCTCGCCTGTCTGTGAAGTTTGATGACATTCGTCGTGCTACGTACAACGTACTCGTTTGGGGCGGCGTAGCTTGCTGTGTCGTTTCATTTCGCGTTACATTTCTTATGACCTCGATCAATTGCCCTCGATCATGAAATCGTGGTTATGGTCTCAGACTCATCCATGGCATGGGCGATGGACCATCGAGACAAGGCCAGCACGATTGATTGGTTGTGCTTCGCATCACACACACGAACGACCGTCTGACCCACTCCGCTTCCTGGCGATGCCATTCAAACCATATTCCACGGACACGCATACACGGGGTTGCCAGCTGGGCGGGGCACGGGTCGGGGCTGCGCTCCGACCCGCTCCCCGCCACCTCGCCTGTTAAGGGTTGTAGCTTGTAACTCTGTCTTGTATTCCTCATGTCCAGCTTTTGTACGTGGTACGTACGTGGTTCATACGTACCGGTATGGGAAGTATTAGCATTTAACTGCTGTACGTGGGCTGTACGTAGGTCCTCGGCCCTAATCGCGAACGAAACAACTTAAATTGACGCAACAAGAGCTGAGCCTAATAACACATACAAAATACAACTTTTAATTCGCGCGTTATTAAGCGACATATTATTCGAGTGCCGGTTGGAACGTTAGAGCCAAATTCTATGTATCAGATCAACTATCGAATTGACGGTTGATCGGCGACAGATCCATTTATTGGTTGAACTTAGATTAACGCTTATAGGACTGGAGTCCCGTTTTGGGGACAAATGACTTAGAACTAGAGTGGTTTGCAGTCCTAAAAGGGTTAAGTAGAACGTTCTGGGGAGGGGATTGCAGAAAATCGACGGAATTAGACGTCAAAACACTCTTGGAAAGCAGGGGGTTTGGGGTCTTAAATTAATTGACACGACAGCACCCAGTGAATAAATGACTGGGAACATGAGTACCTATACGTAGTTATAGCGCGCAGAGGGGTTGCTCTGCACGCGGGTCCCAGTGACACTTTGCCACCATCGTTATGTTCGTTTGACGCGATTACAGCAGTACGAGTACGTACTATTGTGTAGCACGAGTACTGAGCGAGTCGGGGCAGCGCCCCGACCCGCTCCCCGCCGCAAAGCCTGTGATGTGTGGCGACAAGTATAGTATTCGTATTTCACTTTTGTACTGCTGTACGTACGTATACACAAATAAATGCATCAATCAAAATTATTGAGTGTGTGTACGACGAGTATGTATGTCAAGATGTCAAGGTGTCAAGCAGTACCAGGTACGAGTACGTCGTAAAGTCGTAAAATATGTGATGTCGAGAGGCTGAACTTGTTGTGTGCCTTTTCATTTGGCGTTGTTTGGCGTTACATTGGGATCTGAAATCGACGATCATTGACTCCGACTTCACCCATGGTATGGGCTGAGGACCATATTGTTTTTTCGCGCTGCCTAAACTCGCTATACAGGATGCTGTAAAGATTCAACCTGGTACGTATTATCCCGCGTTTCAGGGTTGCACGCCGGTCACAGTGACATATAATTGAAAGTGATGGCCAACAGCAATACACAAGAAAGAATGGCTGCATGTATGCTTGGAGTGAATGACAACCGCGACATGCCCCCCCTGCCCAGATACCCAGATATAAGCGAAGAAGCGCAGCAAATAGACCCCACCCCCTGCGCATTGATGGAAAAGCGCAGCGTGTGTCATCCTGCCTGTGAACAAAATTATCAGCAGCGGCACAGCAGTAGCAAGCAGGAGAAGTACCTTAGTATCAATTACGAAAACGATGTTGATGGATTTTTCCTGTTTTACAAGAAAGAAGGATTAGATCGTTCAGAGAGCGACATCAGGCAATCATTCGTTCCGACGTAGAGCTACTTGTACCGATGATGAGGAAACTACGCAAAACCGAGTCTGGTGGATATACATTTTTTATGTGGATGGTACGATTGTAACAAACTGTACAGAGTACGCATTGAAGCATGGAAACTTGGATAACAATAAATGGAATAATGCTGCGGTTCCATTGAGTCCAAGCATTGATCCGTACAAAGCTTGGGATCCATGAGACCTCTGTGCCGCGATGAGCCTGAGACCCTCACCAAGGGCTACTACTTTTGCGTTGATTCGTCTATAAGCAAGGCGTTACCTCGTCGCAGAGAGTAGACACCTTGGAAAACGTTATACTTAAAACCTGACGTCGTAGTGAATGTGTCTCTTACAAAACGATGGCCAGGGGGGATGATTGTTTTTTTCCCGAACGTATTTCTTACTTATCCGAACTGACGTCGGTCGGTCGCGAGACGAGTGCGTATCGTCGAATCACGTCGCTTTCTCCTTACAGTTCGGAGGCTTTTACCACAACGGGGAACACACTTCGTGCGTTCCCGCTTTTTACTGTTTTAGTGTACTCAGGTATTATTATGTCGACGAATTAGTTTGCATAGTTTGGGATCAATGATGCCTCTTTGCTAAGGCATAATATAACACCCCTCTGTTTCTTCTTTTTGGCTCTTCTCTCAACGCCACAGCTCATTCGCATCTTACTAATTTTACCACGAATTTTGCGTAGTCCTTCTTTTACACATGTTTCTAGTTTGACCTCCAGTGGGCCCCGCTTTGATCATTCCGTAGTCACGCCTGCGAACTGCTCCGGCAGCGGCAGGGTGTCAGTATAGTATTTACCAAGACATTTTCGTAAGAACTCCCTACCCCGGCCGCTGCTACGGATGCTGTCATCTCTACGTAACTGCGTGCGCCCCTGCCGGACTTCCACCCAATGTACTCCGTAATGGCGTAAGTAAATGTGCGATTCATGCTATGGCTCGCGGCCCCTCCCATCCCTACGTCGGGGTGAACGATCTCGGCGTGTGTTCTACACTCGGCAATGTCTTGTGACGTGTCCCACCATCACTGCGGGAGGGAACAGTATCCCCTGTTCGTTGTTCCCTCCCTCACGTCTTGCGTAAAACAAGAGGACAAGGTTTACCCCCGCAGATCCCTCACCATAGTACCACTACCTCCTTAATCTGTCCAACTCTCTCTAACACCAAGACCCGGAACGAGTGAGAATGAGATGGCGAATGGAAAACCAATGAGTTGTATAATACATAATACCACAAACAGGTGCTGTTTGGACGATATGCGATTATGTCGTGTGACGCACTCCTTGAAGTAAAACGCGAACACCCGTCATCGCCGTTAGCAATCAGCACCAGCAGTATACTTACGGACACGGCGGTCTCGCGTGAAAACAGGTTTGGTGGCATAACAGCCCAGCAGCGCGTACGGCAGATAACGAACGGGGGGCTTGTTTGACGACGGGGGTAAGGGTTTCGCGCTCCTCTGTGCCTTTCCCCGGAAGTGTATTTATTGTGTATTTATGTGATATCAATATGAATAGCACTCAATATTGTTTGTTAGATCGACGTCGGGTCGGTACTTATAACAAAAGCTACAGGAGCAGCAACAACAGCATGTCAACTCACGCAGTTGATAATCGGATTGTGAAGTGGGGGGTATTCTAAGAGCAGTCTACAACGCACAACAGCAGCACCAGCAGCATAGCAGTGTACATCACTGCAGCAGCAGTAGTGACTGTTGTTCATTGGGGTGTCAAACAGTGGGCATCAAACAACGGTGATATATCGTAAAGCGGGTGTCATACCTTGTTTCAGGTTTGCGTGGTGGTATAGTAGAAACATTAATGTAAAACGCCTAACAGGAAATTATAAGGGTTTGAGCTAATTGACTAAAACTAACTCAGTAGCCGTAGATGGGGTGGCCGGCTTTAGGGTCGGATGTGTTTTGATACAATATTGGTTACGCGTATCGCAGGCGGAAGGCGTCCTGGGCCCGATATTGTTTACTTGAAACCGTGCTGGGGAATGAGAGGGTTAAAAACAGAAGTTGGTTCCGAGAAATAATCGAGTTCCCTTCGTCTTTGGGAGTACTCGTGTTCAACTGCACAACCTTGCTGTTATTTTGCACAGTTGTTAGTTACTGTTTCTGTGTACTGATCTTCTGCCGACACTCCCTCCGCCTGTTGTTTGCATTAATGAGGAACTGCTGCGGTAGTTTGCTGGTCAAGCCTCAAGCCGATCTGTGGGTTCCTTTTTCGGACCTGGTTGATAGCTGTCTTCCTATGACTCTCCGTAAACAATGTTCAACGAATCACGTACCAGATTTTTTCACCCGGAACCAGACATCTAGGAGGCACCACTTCTACTTTAAAGGTGGATTTAGCTTTTCCTCCACGACAACATGTATATCATCGCATAGGCAGTTCGCTATTGTGGGCTGCCATATACCCAGGTACCAGTATGCTGCTGGAACACTAATAATGCTATGATTCAGTACATTGACTGTGGCCCTTCTCTCTATCATACCGTTAGGGTTCGGCTTGCCAGTTCCCTGCTCCCACAATGTATCTCAGTACATTGACTGTGGCCCTTCTCTCTATCATACCGTTAGGGTTCGGCTTGCCAGTTCCCTGCTCCCACAATGTATTTCTACCGCTCTCTCAAACCACGCGCTGCTGCTTGACCTTGACCGTCCACTCAAACACCGGGATATAGCAGCCATGTAGTTCTGCGCTTGGTCCCGATAACATTAGTATTGGGTGTGGGCAACTCCTGTATACCGATATCTGTATCATACGCCACGGCAGTCATACATTTACACTACCTTACATGCGCGTACATAACTGCACGCCGTCAGACTTTTTTCAATGCCTACTGAAGTATCAGCATACCACATACGAACGCGCGTGTACTAGGCACAGCAGTATCGAACGACTCCTTCCTCGCCCGGCTCGGCCCTTCCGGCGCTCGCAAATGGTTAATTTCCTGAATTATCTACCTCCTTAAAGTTTTACCGCCTGTTCCTCATCCTCTGCTCGCCATCTTAACATGATATCCTTCACTCGCTTTGGAGTATCCGGAACCATGTTTCCGCTCTTTGGCCTGTCGTGGCCCACCCCTTGGTTAGCATGCGCGCTACCTAGTCTTTTAATTCTGCCCCCCACTTAAGAATCCCATTCGCCGCAAATAATATGCTTCGTCCGTGCGTTTCGGTGGTCGTGCGCCTCTGTTCGACACGTGAGAAACCGCACACGATATCCTCCGTAATCCTTAACAACGTAGCCCCAATGCATGATGAGTACGGTGAGCAACGAATATGTCGAATTTTACACCTGGGAGTATCTCCAGAAACGACTAAAATTTACGCTGAGCATGCATAAATGTGGTTCATGTTTCTCTTGTGTTTGGTTACTCCTGTACAACATTAGGCCTGTGATCTTGCCTGGAATCCCTTTCCACCTTGGCGTCACAGGCCAGATCCAGTAGTCTCGGAAAAGGTCTCCCTTCACACTCCTCCTGATGTTTGGGCTGCAGAAAAGAGTTTCGTATTTAATAAGTCGCTTTGGTCAGGTCTTCAACCTTCCTGTTCCCTTCCGTCCATTGTAAGTCCCTCCCGCTGCATACCTGGCGCGAATAGTGTAACCTTTCAGTCTGTACGTAGTGCCCACAACAGCCACAACTGATGCAGCTTCACATCCACACCAGTGCCCTCGTCGCTAACAATGCTCGCAGAATGACTGCTTCAACCAAGGGGGTACCTCCCATCCATGTACCATACCAGCGGTGAACGATTAATGTGCTGTTGGTAGCCTAGAACGACCAATGAGACCAAGGAGATTCTCCTTGGGATAGGTCAAACGGCGTTCTGGGTAAACTACCAGCAGAAACTAGACCACTCCTCCCATATCGATATCAGTATTGCTTATCTGGCACTGGAAGATAAAGCCTATAATGTGGCCCAGTATCTAATACCGCATACACCGGTGGGAATTGTTGGGTGCTGCAGGGAGGAATGGATACTCCGGAAAAAATAACCAATATACTCTGGTGAGTAAGCCTTATACAGGCCGGCTTATACGACTGGTAGTACCTCTAGTGGTAGTGTTGTACGGGTAACACCACCGAAATATTTTGGGACTTCCCATAGAAGGAACACTTCACCACACCCAACAACACAATTCGACATAGTTTGTAAGTCGAGCCATGTATGCAATCCTATGTGCCATACGTATGTATCTATATGATACTAGGGTAAAATACACATCGGCGTTGAGAATATTAGGGTATATCCATCGGTGAGGGAACCCGTCGGCGACAAACGATCTGGCTCCTATGTGCATCCCCTATCGCAGCACTGTTCGACCTCGTTTTGCAGACCCTGCATATTTTGAACCTTTCGGTGCTGACTTGGCGCCATCGGCTGCGTGTCCGATCGCCATAACCATTACCTGTACGAATACATACCGCGGTAAAGCTGCTCTAATATCGTCTTGCCACATGTGACCTGTGGTGTCTTGCGCAAACCTGGGTGTCACAGAGGTAAACATGCGGGACAGCCGGCGTGTCACCCTGTCACGTGTATGATGATAAGTCTGTATCCATGAAGTTTTTATGTACTGTTCTTACTTAGCAAGGCTGCTGCCAAGGGCACGAAATACTGTAGAGTGTACAAGCACCGATTGTAATCGCGTCCCTCAGTATCGAGACAGCTTGTTGTCTGCTGTTCATTTTGAGGTGAAACTTCTTCCGTGAACAGTTATCATCGCCACCCTGGCCAAGTTTAGCCCCACTGCATCACGCGCTCAAACTCTAAACACGATTTATGTGGGCTCAATACGTTGTATGCTGCACAGCATATTTGTTTCGGCTTTCTCATGACTGATTACATTCTCCCGCGGACAAGGTTGACTGTATGATCAGCAGGACACACAATACTGTTGCCGATTGTTCGTCTACGCACGTTGGTGAAGCTTATTCTGTCAAATTGTTTGTGTTTCGCTAGAATGAAGAATTTGAGTTTCTTAGCGCAACTGAGAGTATCGACTCTTAATATTTGCAATAGTTCATGCTGTTCACATAGGTTCGTCAATGCCTGCCGATGTACGACTTATTTCTGCCTTTCTTAGATGCTTGGCGTGTCAAACTATTTTGGCGGGCGTTCGATCACTCTGTTCTACACCAAGTAACTGGATCATTTTTAGCAAGAAGGGCATCTATGTGTGCCTCGACGTGTTTTCGAGGTCTTTCGTGCCAGCTGCACACTCATATTTGTTTAAGTAATTTAGTACGGTTTCGCACACGGTCCGACTGCAACATCCTCACAGGATCTACACAGAAACAGAACCAAGAAGTACCGGCATCGTAAGCATTAAACATCGCAGCTGCCTTTGCTTTCACTCATTATATCTTGCCAGGTACGTGTGGTTTCCTTGATGCCTTGACGATCGCCCTTGGCCAGGCATCTGAAGGCAAGTGGTACGTCAGCACACTTGAGTTGCAACTAGCTTCTTTTCAGGTCTGCACTTCCTGCCGAAGCGTGCTCACGCTGAAGGTCACCGTCGACAAACGTATGCCACTTAGCCTCTGGGACGACGATGACTCTCTCGGCGACCTCATCAGGAGTTCAGAAAGGCGACGGCCTCCTGCTCTTCGGGCGTTTAGAGTTGCATGGAAAATGCCGGCGGGAATGCTTGTGCCTGTACTGTCCGAGGCGGTACTCCTCAGGGACGTATGGTGGATGCAGCTGACGGGTGTTGCCTGTGGACAATTGGCCATCAAAGGCACTGGGTTTTGTCGCTGGGACGATTCGTGTTTTCGGCCGGCTACGCGACTGGTGCATTCCCCCAGGAGCTATTTTGAGGCAATGCTGTATTTTCTCAGACTAAAAAATCCCCCAATCAAGACTATCCAGACAATGGAGAGTTTGTCGTGGCCATCTTCCCTTCGGCAGCTGTCGCATGGTTGTCTTGTATGCGAACCTCTTGACTGGATGGCATTGCCAGGTTCTTTGAAACAGCTGGCTCTCGGAGGTCGATTCGATCAACCGATCGAGTCGGTTTCTTGGCCGGTCTCGTTGGAGTGTCTGACGTTGGGTGGACTTTTCGACCAACGGATCGCCGATAGTGTATGGCCCGCGACTTTGTTGGTTCTGACCTTTGGGGATAGCTTTGACAAACCGATCACCGATGTGGCATGGCCTGAGTCTCTGCTGCAATTGACGTTTGGAGATAGTTTCGACCAATCAATTGCCGATGTGGAATGGCCCCCTTCTTTGCTGAAGCTATCTTTCGGGCGTAAATTCAACCAGCCTGTCGCCGGTGTGGTATGGCCTGCTTCTTTGAAGCAGCTGGCCTTCCTCGATAGCTTCAACCAACCGATCGCCGATGTGGCATGGCCGGAGTCTTTACTGGATATATTATTTTGGTCTGACTTCCACCAGCCAATCGACCAGGTTATGTGGCCAGCATCCCTGAAACGGCTGGAGTTCGGAGAACGTTTTGATTACCCGATCACGGACGTTGTGTGGCCAATCAATCTGCAAGTGCTTACGTTCGGCTGCACATTTCACCAGGATATCGACGGAGTTACGTGGCCAGCATCGCTACGCTGGCTCACGTTTAGCGACGACCTCTACGAACAAGCGGGGGCCTTAGTTTGGCCAGCCTCTTTGAAGCTGGTATTTAGGGGTGTGTATTACGATCCAGACAATGAAATCGGTTGGCCTTTCGACAAGTCCCTATTTGACAGGCCGAGTGTAATGTTGCTGGAACAGCTTTAGGGGATGGCTTTTGACGATGCATACGAAAAGAGGTTTGCTGCAGACCGGCACTATAGCTGTTGGCGACGCAACTATACCCAACATCTAGCACGGAGACCTTGCTTCGACCAGTCGACCTATGGGTGCGCGTATCGGCGGCCCAGGCTCAACTTGTATTATTGTTCCGTACCTTACGCAATCGACGAATGGCGTACTGTGGCAGTGGTGCCTACCTATGCTTCAACTTACAGGGGTAATTTGGATTATCCAGTCAGTAGTGAGGCTTTTCGTCGTCCCATAAACAGCTTTATGCGGCGGGCTGGAGGTCGCCACTCTCTAGGAGCTTGTGTGGGGTCGTTGCTTTCACCGCATTCCCGACCGTATCGCGACACACATATGATCAGTCCGCACGAGCGGTATAGTGTGGTTTGTGAAAGCAGCTTTCTTACGGAGACAGGTCCTAGAAACGTTTATGTTTGTGTCTAACAGGTGGAACATTGCTCCCTGCGATGAAGCTGGCTGCTATGGTAGAGCGAGAGTTGGGAACGGGGCGATTCGTAGACATGCTACTCTATTTTTGCCGGGTGATTGTTGGCCATCTATTCGTTTTGCTCAGTTATCGCGACCGATTCTTGCAGAGAATTTGAAAAATGTGTTTGTTTGTATTTTGGTGAGGATTTCGTGGACAGCGCAATTGATGTTTGTATTTTTATACGTAGCCAAAAATCACGAATATGTTATAGTTATGTACCACTATACACGAAGGCATCAAAACTAGAACTATCTGCGTTTACGGGCGTAACATACATTGGGGTCAATTGTAGTAGTACTGTCTGATATCAATGTCCGTCTATATCATATCGGAAGTGGGTGGGGCTTGACACGAGGCCGGAGTCTAGCTATACCACCTTCAGTGAGCATGATAGCATATTGTGGAAATGAACAGGGACAATATCGCGATGAACTTGGCTGCTATGGTAGAGCGAGAGTTGGGAACGGGGCGATTCGTAGACTATAAAAACTGCACTATCATTTTAATACTCAATTATTACCGGGTAATTGTTGGCCATCAATTCGATTTGCTCAGTTATCGCGACCGATTCTTGCAGAGCATTTGAAAAATGTGTTTGTTTTTGTCATTTTGGTGAGGATTTCGTGGACAGCGCAATTGGAGTTTGTAAGTTCTCCGGTCCTTGGGACCGGAGACTCAGAAAGCAAAATTCCAAAAGTGTTCCCGATTTTCAAGATAATAGGCGTGACAAAAGTGGCCCCAGTTTTCAAGTCAATCAGCGTGACAGAAAAGTGACCCCCTCTCATCATACCACGGGTACCCCCTTGTCCCCTCGACCCTCAAAGCCCGTTCTTGGCTTACAGCAGCGGCGTCGCGACAGTTTTTGCACGCCTCGACAGCCAAGCACACACCATGGGCCTCGGCGGAGTATCAGCAACAGAGGTGGGGTGTGCGCGACACGCCGAGGACAACAGCGCGAACAGAGCAGATCAGCACGCAAACACGCCGAGCACTGAATGACCTTGAGGAGTTCCACATCATCTGTGATGAATATTGTTTGCGCAGGGGGAAGGGGGGTTGTGATGATCTGGGAGCTGCGAAGGTCGCGCTGGCGCGGGTATGAGTACATGCAACGCCTCGCCACGTGTATGAGTACATATCACAGCAGCAGCAGCACAACAGCAGTAGTACAGTACAGGACACCTAATAAGAAACAAGGAATATGGTCCAGGCTCGATTTGGTATTTGCGAGAGGGTGCTTTCTACACTGATTTCAAGATAACGACTCCCGAATTTCTTATTTTCCTCTAAATCCTCATTAGCCTGTTTCTTATTAGGTGTCCTCCTGTACTGCCGTACGTCAACGCTCGGATGCTTCGTTGTGTCAAATTTCAAAATAATACCAAGACAGGTCGACTCGAGCGCACTCGGCGCGTCGCCGCCAGACCAGAGGCAGCCAGCGTGGCTTCCGACGCTTGGGTTATACCGGCTGTAGTTTGGCGCTGGCGTATAGCACACAGACAGACACAGGCAGCGCATACCAATACCTGAGGCAGTTCAAACGCTGCTTATTTTATGCCAACAACAATGAGCAGTAGAGGCAGGTAGAGGGCAGGTATCCAGACCGCTCGGTATCATAGCTGCTGCATTGCACATACAGCTCTGTCCCGTAATATAGGAACTTTTTAATGTAGTTACGTATTAATTTCAATACATTTCTTATATTTCGGGACGGAGTGGTACCAAGAAGAGCGTAGAGACAAGGAAGAATCAGACACCGCATCACCTCCAAATACAACGTGCATAGTAGTAGGAATGGCTGCGGTAATAACCACACCTTGCCTCCCCCGATAAAAACAGAAAAGCTTGACCCACGTCAAGAAGTCAGTCGCTGTGCTGAGTGTTCTCTCCTCCCGCGTGCATGTGACATCCACCCTCCGAGAGAGCCTATCTGACGAGCAAAGCTCATGCCTGATGATGGCACCGCTACTTTATACGCACCTGGTATTTTATCGCACTGCATCTATCTGCGTACCGTATCTGCGTACAGCGTATCCGAGAGATTATTTTACGTTTTTGGCAGATTTTCCAGGTGCGTACGTATGTTTGTTCATTGTGCGTGCGGATCACTTTGATTGCACGTATTATTTTTTTCGGATCATACGGTCCGGACCGCCCACCCAAAATGCAAGTGATTTCATTTCCCAACTATCATTTTCACACCCTCCCCAGCCGCTCATTGGTCGTGCGCTGTACGGCCTTCTCATGTTCGTGATGCCTCTTCAGTTTAACAGTTACATGACGATTCAGGATTTTATGTGTTGAGGATTATGTGGATCTTGACGACTGGGTGCATATATATGTGACGACGCACACTGTCACTTCCTGCTATTCGTACCCCTAATAAACGACTTGAATCATCAAACCATCGCTTGTCTCTGGGTGTGTTTTGACTATCTTGCTTGGAGCTGACGAACACCGCAAAGAGGAGGCGTCGTTTGCGGATGGTCATCTCAACGCTCACGCATTGTGCCTTCTTGAGAGCCTTGGCGGACGACATGATAAGATGGTCGATGCGTTGTCGGCGATGGAAACTAATGGTCCGTACGTATGAGGAAGTTGTGGTGTGCCGTTCGGAGCTCAGCAAAGTGCTCCTGGACAAGGGTCCACGTCACACACCTGTACAGCAGTGTCTCCATCACCTCGCTGCCTTTAGCATGCGCACATTTAGAGTAAACGGGACATCCTCCATATCATACAGCTCCCGCTTGAACCGCGATCAGCACCTCCAACACTCTGATTAACAACAATCTTCTCTTACGATAGATTGAGACTGGAGACAAGCAACGCGGATGATACTCAATCGATTGCGATACTACTGGTAACACATTGGACAACACTTACTACTTGGTCGATAATAATGCGGCGCTTTCTCAACACCTTTTTTTTAAGTTAAGGGGAAGACCGGAGACTAGCAACGCGAATGTTACTCATTCGATTGCGATACTAACACAATATATACTACGTAGCCAAAAGTCACGAATATGATATAGTTATGTACCACTGTACACGAAGGCATCAAAACTAGAATTATCTGCGTTTACGGGCGTAACATAAATTGTGGTGAATTGTAGCACGTTGGTACTGTTTGATATCAATGTCCGTCTATATCATATGAGAAGTGGGTGGGGCTTGACACGAGGCCGGAGTCTAGCTATACCGCCTTCAGTGAACATGATAAAGCATATTGTGGAAATGAACAGGGACAATAAGTTGGCAAGATGTTGTTGCATTGACGGGATTTATCTTGTGACCACAATGGTGAAATTGGGCATAAATTTCGTGCATGTGCTACTGGTCAGCAGTACCACGTTTCACAGAAGAATCCTCTTGGTAAGTATCTTAGAACGGCGGTATCGACCGGTTTGAGGGTTTTCTGTATGCTACTACTGTGCGCACCTACTACTGTACATCTTGGATCGACCCTGTACATGCGAACATTGCGTTACATGGAACAGTTCTTGAAATAGTTAGAATAGTGCCTGGATGGCAATGCGAGCCACCTTTACATGTTCGCGGCATTGATTCCATCACATAGTGTGATGGTAAATCGTTGGTTCGAACTCTCCTATTCGCTAGGAGGCTTCCCGCGATCACCACTGACAACACGACCCGAATTTCGTCCCAACGACAGTAAGGTATCGTGGAAGCGTCGCTGCTTCTTCGGGGGTAAAAACCAGCTGCATCACACCAGTGCTGAGGATAGCGAGGAGGCCCGTCTAGGCTCTAGACCGTTATTGGAAAGGTGTTGAGTTGCCGGGAGTATGGCCTACTGCGACCAACCGAATAGAAAGGCGCCACCGCGTACAATTCCGATAATATATATTTGTATGGTTATTCCTTGAACATGATCGACGGTGAGAACATCTATCTCCGGCTGTGCCATAAATACCCACGCTCGAATATGACCTGCATGGTTAGATTCTGTCGTCCACATCGAAGCGATGGCCGAGAATAATAGTCTGTTGTATTACGGTTGGCCCACCCCGGCATCTGATGAATGACAATGACACACGTGTGTCGATAAATTGCCAATCCACGAAATCACCTCAGTAGCACTAGCCCATATTTTCATGGATCGTTATTATCTTCTAATGGGTACTGTTCACCGACGGACGGAACCAAATCTCCATCTGACGATATTGAAGAGTTGACCAATGACAAATGTGTTGACTCTGAACCTGCCGCCATGCCCCCTCCTTGCTTTATCAGCAGCAGTATGCCTTTGTCTACTGAGTTCGCGATACAGTGGTGTCAGTGTCGTCCACTTGTCACTAACAGTATATTCTACGTTGGACTGCAAGGTCGCTGCTGTAGCACGAACACATTTTGATGCAGTGCACAAGGACGCTACTCCTACCACGGGGCTCGCACGCGGATTATGATTGGCGACGTCGACGATCGTCTTGCATACAAGCACTCGTTCATGCCCCCGGAACCCTCTCTGAACACGGCTTTAAATGAACTGGTATATACACGAACACTCAACCCCCCTACACGGCCTGCCCGGCAATCATCCCCCCTCTTCCGTACTCCCGAGCGGTAAAACATTGACCGGCACGGTGGCGGCGGGACTAACCTCCGATTGTATCAGATGCGTTGTGAAGAAGGAGGGTGAGAGGAGGAGATGGGGCTCTGCCATGATGTTCTGCCATGATGTTATGGTGTGTCGGGCGGCGGGCCTTCGGTGCTGGTGGTTTAGTTTTAGGGGCTCAGACTGACCGTGGCAGCCGCGGTGTTGACCCACCCGTTGACATGGCTGAAAACAAGTCCCCGGTGTATGCCTGTGTAACTTCCGCGACAAGACCCACGCCAAATGTCGCGGAAATGGTGGCAAAAGTTGTCGCTGTAAGTGTTGCAGCGAATGACGAGGCAATGGAATACCCCGGACACGCAGACGTTATGTATATGTGCGTGTGAAGTGATATAACCCTCATGTAGCCAACTAACTACATAAGCGGTCCTCTTTAGCGTGCCTATGGATTGTACTGTAGGTTGTTCGTATGTATCGGCTCTGTGCACGTACGCTGCGTCTTGTCAATCGAACTGTCCGAGCTGTTGTAATTCAGCTGTCTCGCCATTGTTGAGTGAATTTATCGTAACGCGTCCCAGTTGCTATACTTAGAAATATGAGTCGAACAGTACCCTGAACAATATTTGAGAACCATACTTTGGCATTCG
This sequence comes from Saccharina japonica, assembly GCA_008828725.1. NCBI lineage: Eukaryota > Phaeophyceae > Laminariales > Laminariaceae > Saccharina > Saccharina japonica. The sequence goes on from MEHQ01000348.1 coordinate 78,478, forward strand.
TATTCTTCATGGCAATGCAGACCCAGCGATGCCTGTATATACTATTTAGTTCCCGCCGTTCAGGTCTTACTTCGTATTTGCCAAACCAATCCGGAAAATCGAAACAATCGGAAACAACCCTCCTTTAACACTTTCAAAGTTGCCGTGAATAATAAACCGGGCCAACCGTTGCGTCTCGAGTCTCATAAACCATGGCTCAAAGTTCCGAAGACGGTGTCCAAGCGCAATATCGCAAACAAAGAAGGTTGGCCGTGATTGATGTTGAAACAAAGGGTTAGATGCAGAGCATAGCCGTGTTATGATGCAACTGGTGGTCCAGCTTGGCGTCTACGGGTCGGTATGCTCTGCACGGTATATCGAATGAGCCCATTATCAAGAACGTCTACTTGTCGCTGTTCGTCGTTTCCAGCTGGTCGCCCTTGACAGCAATGGTACATGATAAACATCGCTCGATGACACCTTAGGAAACTGTGATTTTCCACTGCTTTTGAACACGGCGACGGAGCGTTCTCAAATACACCCACGCATGTCCGATGGGGCGCCAGAATCTATCAGATTTGTGTTTATTGGTTTATTCCCTAGGTGTCAACCTAGTGTTATCTAAATCAGAAACGCCAAACCTGTCTGTCTGTCTGACCCCGGGTCCAAAGAGGCTCCAACCCACGGCATTTTTTTCTCCAAAACCTGACGCGCATATCGCGCGTATACCGCGCCCAGCGATAATCGATCGCCGACACACGTACAAGCAGTCTGGGCCATTTTTCGGCTTCAACGGAGCCCTGCGCCTTGAGTTACGCGCCGCACCAGCACCCGGGCGAGCAACAACCGCTCACGCAAGAGTCGGTACGAGCAGCAAAATCGTTCGCAAATCTCCAACAGCTCATCGCTTGTAACAGAACTGAGATCACATCGTCGAGCCATAGGTCGTCCAGCGAGAGTGGTTCACAGCGTTATTGAGATCGTTGCCCGCCAATTGAAAAGGGTCGTGCAAGTTCGTCTCAGGCTTCATGCTCTTGACTCGGCTTGACCCGAATGGGCATTGCTGTATATTATGTGGCGTTTCCCCCCAGGGTAGTTTCAAACGCGACAGTAAATCGAAGAACTAGAGTAAAATCGTTGACCAATCAGCGGGAAACAACCGTTGGAACAAAAGAGGTGGTTCCAGCTTTGGTTCGGTTGTATGAGATTCGGTGTGCTGCCCCTCCATCATTCGGTCGAGAGCGAGCCGAGCAGCGA
>MEHQ01000098.1:9493-36312 GCA_008828725.1 Saccharina japonica
CCCCCCCCTCCCCTCCCCCTCCTCTCTCCCAACCCACCTTCAGGACAGCCCTCGCGATAGCGACCCGCTGCTTCTGTCCCCCGGAGAGCTGCACTCCCCTCTCCCCCACCTCCGTGTCGAAGCCGTCGGGAAACTCCATCACGAAGTCGTACGCGTTGGCGAGCCGCGCCGCTTCCTCGACCTTCGACATGATAGGGGTGGCAGATAGCGGGGAGAGGGCGTGTGTGGGGGGGGTGGTCGCTCAATTTTTCACGAAGCACCAACGGAGGCGAAACAAGAAAAATAAGGAAGACAGCTAGCAAGCCAGCTATAGCAAGCCAGCTACAGCAAGCCAGCTATAGCCAACGGTAGATATGCCGTGCCAAGCCTTTTTATTTTTGTCGTGCAGGAAAGTCAATACGCCGCACATATTGGCAGAAGGAACGAAACACACGTACACATACATATACACAAGAAACAGAACAGAACCAAGGCCAGAAGCAAAATAAACAAAAAACATATGGTACCAAAACAAAACAAAACAAACACATAAAAATAAACGATAAAAAAGCACACACAAAACATATACATCTTATGCTTATCTTTCTTTAGGGAAAACTCGCAAACACAGACCCCCCGCCCGCCGCCGGCGACCCCGCCCCCCCCCCCTTCCCCGTCTACGACAGGTTAGCCTCGGCCATCCACCACCCTTCGCAACCTTTACGCATAGGGGTACACTGGTGTCCAGTCGCACCTCGCGCCTTGTGGCCCCCTCCCTGCCGCAGGCGATGTTGTCAGCGATGGACTGCGAGAATAGCACGGGCTCTTGAGAGACCAGGCCCAGCTGGGACCTCAGCCATTGGATGTTGAGATCCTTTTGGTTTTGGGGAGAGGGGGGGGTATTTTGGTTTGTGTATGATGGGGAAGGGGGACGGGGGGGGGGGGCATGGTCAAGCTACCGTGAAACCATTGGCGGTTCGCGTACAAAATATCGGAATCGAGACAGACAGATAGATGGACAGAGATATAGACAGAAAGATGGACAGATAGATACACAGATAGATAGGCAGATAGACAGAGATAGACAGATAGATAGACAGATATATAGACAGATAGATAGACAGATAGACAGATAGATAGACAGATAGACAGACAGATAGATAGACAGATAGATAGACAGATAGATAGACAGATATATAGATACATAGATAGATAGAAAAACAGATAAACAGATAGATAGACAGACAGGTAGATATACAGATAGATAGATGGATACGAAGTAAGTAAAAAGATAGATACAACGTATATAGACAGACAGATAGATAGACATAGATAGATATAGATAGATAGACAGGCAAACAGAGAGACAGACAGACACACAGACAGACAGATAAATAGACAGATAGATAGACAGATAGATAGTTTATATACGAAGTAGATAGATACCTGGTATTATACATACAATGGCAGATGAAGACAAGACAGAATGGCAAAGGGAAATAAAAAGAGGCAGACAAGAGAGGAAGAGAGACAGAAACACAGAAAAACACAAAAAGCGAGAAAAGACAGAAGGAGGAAAAAACAAACACAGAGCGAAATAGATGTACTGGTTGATCGGCCTCTCACCCTGACGTCGACGCCGTCCAACATCACGGCTCCTTCCTGAGGATCGTAGAACCGCTCCAGCAGGCTCACTACCGTCGACTTGCCGGCGCCCGACGCCCCAACCTGATCAATCAACGGAACGACCGACGGATCGACCGACGACCAGACCGGCGAACAGACCAAGGAACGGACCGAGGACCAGACCGAACAGATCGACGGATAAACCCATGATCAGACCGGCGAACAGACCAAGGAACAGACCGATGACCAGACCCAACAGAACGATGACCAGACCGAACAGACCGATGACTAGACGGACAAACAGACCGACGAACATACCAACGAACCGACCGACGAACAGACTGACGATTAGACCGACGAACAGACCGACGAACAGACGGGACGGTGGATGGACAGATCGACCAATGAGCGGAGAACGGGGAAAATGATGGAACAGAAGAACAGATGATATACCCATGAACCCCCTTAACGATTCCTGCAGCCAGCCGTGCGTTCAAACACAAGACGCGCGACGACGCGCTAACGCGCTGACGCGCCTCAACACGCCGCGGCTCTGCGCCGCAACAACACGACGCAACGGCACACAACAAGAAACGTTGCGCCGCCGCATCCTCCCTGTAGACAACAAGTAACACTAAATGCGCTGCAACACGACGCAAACAAAACATACTCACGAGGGCGACCGTCGAGCCCGGCTCGACCTTGAGGCTGAAGTCGTCGAAAACTTGTTCCTTGGGCCGGGAGGGGTACGCGAACCGCACGCCCCTGTGACCGAAGCGGCGAAATAAAAAAGAGACGGCATTGGGGTGTAGGGGTTTTGAGTGGCAGGGGGGGTGAGGTGAGGTGGGGGGAAAACAAACACAGAGCGAAATAGATGTACTGGTTGATCGGCCTCTCACCCTGACGTCGACGCCGTCCAACATCACGGCTCCTTCCTGAGGATCGTAGAACCGCTCCAGCAGGCTCACTACCGTCGACTTGCCGGCGCCCGACGCCCCAACCTGATCAATCAACGGAACGACCGACGGATCGACCGACGACCAGACCGGCGAACAGACCAAGGAACGGACCGAGGACCAGACCGAACAGATCGACGGATAAACCCATGATCAGACCGGCGAACAGACCAAGGAACAGACCGATGACCAGACCCAACAGAACGATGACCAGACCGAACAGACCGATGACTAGACGGACAAACAGACCGACGAACATACCAACGAACCGACCGACGAACAGACTGACGATTAGACCGACGAACAGACCGACGAACAGACGGGACGGTGGATGGACAGATCGACCAATGAGCGGAGAACGGGGAAAATGATGGAACAGAAGAACAGATGATATACCCATGAACCCCCTTAACGATTCCTGCAGCCAGCCGTGCGTTCAAACACAAGACGCGCGACGACGCGCTAACGCGCTGACGCGCCTCAACACGCCGCGGCTCTGCGCCGCAACAACACGACGCAACGGCACACAACAAGAAACGTTGCGCCGCCGCATCCTCCCTGTAGACAACAAGTAACACTAAATGCGCTGCAACACGACGCAAACAAAACATACTCACGAGGGCGACCGTCGAGCCCGGCTCGACCTTGAGGCTGAAGTCGTCGAAAACTTGTTCCTTGGGCCGGGAGGGGTACGCGAGAATGAATGAATGAATGAATGAATGAATGAATGAATGAATGAATGAATGAATGAATGAATGAATGAATGAATGAATGAATGAATGAATGAATGAATGAATGAATGAATGAATGAATGAATGAATGAATGAATGAATGAATGAATGAATGAATGAATGAATGAATGAATGAATGAATGAATGAATGAATGAATGAATGAATGAATGAATGAATGAATGAATGAATGAATGAATGAATGAATGAATGAATGAATGAATGAATGAATGAATGAATGAATGAATGAATGAATGAATGAATGAATGAATGAATGAATGAATGAATGAATGAATGAATGAATGAATGAATGAATGAATGAATGAATGAATGAATGAATGAATGAATGAATGAATGAATGAATGAATGAATGAATGAATGAATGAATGAATGAATGAATGAATGAATGAATGAATGAATGAATGAATGAATGAATGAATGAATGAATGAATGAATGAATGAATGAATGAATGAATGAATGAATGAATGAATGAATGAATGAATGAATGAATGAATGAATGAATGAATGAATGAATGAATGAATGAATGAATGAATGAATGAATGAATGAATGAATGAATGAATGAATGAATGAATGAATGAATGAATGAATGAATGAATGAATGAATGAATGAATGAATGAATGAATGAATGAATGAATGAATGAATGAATGAATGAATGAATGAATGAATGAATGAATGAATGAATGAATGAATGAATGAATGAATGAATGAATGAATGAATGAATGAATGAATGAATGAATGAATGAATGAATGAATGAATGAATGAATGAATGAATGAATGAATGAATGAATGAATGAATGAATGAATGAATGAATGAATGAATGAATGAATGAATGAATGAATGAATGAATGAATGAATGAATGAATGAATGAATGAATGAATGAATGAATGAATGAATGAATGAATGAATGAATGAATGAATGAATGAATGAATGAATGAATGAATGAATGAATGAATGAATGAATGAATGAATGAATGAATGAATGAATGAATGAATGAATGAATGAATGAATGAATGAATGAATGAATGAATGAATGAATGAATGAATGAATGAATGAATGAATGAATGAATGAATGAATGAATGAATGAATGAATGAATGAATGAATGAATGAATGAATGAATGAATGAATGAATGAATGAATGAATGAATGAATGAATGAATGAATGAATGAATGAATGAATGAATGAATGAATGAATGAATGAATGAATGAATGAATGAATGAATGAATGAATGAATGAATGAATGAATGAATGAATGAATGAATGAATGAATGAATGAATGAATGAATGAATGAATGAATGAATGAATGAATGAATGAATGAATGAATGAATGAATGAATGAATGAATGAATGAATGAATGAATGAATGAATGAATGAATGAATGAATGAATGAATGAATGAATGAATGAATGAATGAATGAATGAATGAATGAATGAATGAATGAATGAATGAATGAATGAATGAATGAATGAATGAATGAATGAATGAATGAATGAATGAATGAATGAATGAATGAATGAATGAATGAATGAATGAATGAATGAATGAATGAATGAATGAATGAATGAATGAATGAATGAATGAATGAATGAATGAATGAATGAATGAATGAATGAATGAATGAATGAATGAATGAATGAATGAATGAATGAATGAATGAATGAATGAATGAATGAATGAATGAATGAATGAATGAATGAATGAATGAATGAATGAATGAATGAATGAATGAATGAATGAATGAATGAATGAATGAATGAATGAATGAATGAATGAATGAATGAATGAATGAATGAATGAATGAATGAATGAATGAATGAATGAATGAATGAATGAATGAATGAATGAATGAATGAATGAATGAATGAATGAATGAATGAATGAATGAATGAATGAATGAATGAATGAATGAATGAATGAATGAATGAATGAATGAATGAATGAATGAATGAATGAATGAATGAATGAATGAATGAATGAATGAATGAATGAATGAATGAATCAAACAATCAATCAAATAAATCAAACAACCAATTCAATCAATCAATCAATCAATCAACAAATCGGCCACAGTCAGGCAAGTAGCAAAAATAAAAAGCAAGAAAGCGAAAACAAAAAACACGAAGCACAAAACGTGCGAGGCAACCGAAACAAAAGGGAAAAAATAAAGGTTGGGGAGACGTTTATAGAAAAAGAACAGTGACAAAATAAAAGAAATAACGGGTATTGAAGACACAGACACGCGAACACGCAATACACAAACACACACGTACGAACACGCACACATTAAACACGCCAAAACACGCACACGTATATGCATACGTCGACGGACTGGAAAAGAAACATGCCATGGCGCGGCTTTAAGCACCTCTCCCTCACTATCTTTCAACCCCCTCCACTGACCCCAAATCCAACCAAGCAACTCCACGAAATCCTCCGTCCCCCCTCCCCCCCCTCGCCCTCCTCTCCCCCCAACCTTTCCACTCCAACATACATTACATTCGAGTTTCTCCGAATCAAAAATAAATCCAAAGCCGATTAAAATGAGCCAAAAAATCCAAATCCAAATCTAAATCCATGTATCAAAACCCAAAATCAAGTTCAAATTCAGGTCGAGACCCAAACCCAAACCCTAAACCCCAAATAAAATTCCCGAAAAACAAAGCCCAAATCCAAACCCAAAGCCCAAAATCCACAAAATCCAAAATAAAAGTCCAGAATCAACAAAATCCAAAATCCGACAAAAAAACTAACCTCAGCAACCCCACCCGCCCCCGCGGTATTCTTCTGCGTCAAGGTGGCCAGGGATGACAGCTTCCTGAACATGAGGGTGCCCGCCAGGCCCAGGGGGGGCACGACGCAGAGCATCACCAGGGCCAGCTCCCAGCCCCTCGCGAAGCCGATCGTGAAACCGGACACGAACATGCTCGAGAACTGGATCAGCCTCGCCAGCTGTTGTTACCGCCCGTCGCCGCCGCCGCCGCCAAGGCCGAGGGAAGAAGGGGTGCGGGAGGGAGAAAGTTAGCAGTGCACAGGGGGGGGGGGGGGGGGAGTTAGGGGTGGCGGGGAAGGCGGGGGGGGGGGGGATAGGCAGAGCACGGGGGAGGGGGGGGGGGTGTACTCCATTTTCATGCATGGCCGTAGTCGTATGACCATAGACCCACGCATTCCTACAATGCCGGTACGGAGCACGTCGGGTTTTCACCAACCAGGCAAATAGCTACGGTATAAGAAAAATGATGACAACGACCAAGAACAATCGTTGCCATACGCATGATATTCGTAGTACGAAGTGTGCTCGACGGCAAAACAATGCAACATTTTACGAAAAAACAATATTTCGATATTCCGAATCACGAATGGGAAGTGGGTTCTTCACCCAAATACATTAAAAAATGACCCAAAAACCGCTCGGCGCCATTCGACCTTCTCCGAGGCAGGCTTGCGCGGGTACGGTGACACGGGGGCACCTTGGTACAAAGCGCTGCCGCCGCTGCTGCTCACGCAACCAGCTGCTACTGTTTCGCTAGGCAGGTATGCAGACGGGCAAGGAGGGTAAACGCAGCCGGCAGATCTCGCCTACCAGGAAAGGTGGGCTTCGTTACGAACGGGGCAAGGAGACAAAAAAAAAAACGTGCACTTGCGCGAGCGTGTTTGTGGCGGCGGCAGCCGCAGCAGCAGCAGCCGTACCACCAGAAGCAGCAGCAACACGAATACAGCAACAACAACAACAACAACAACAACAACAACAACAACAACAACAACAACACAGCAGCAGCATAAATCACCTTGATCCCGATGCCCTGGCGAACGACGAGCGTGTCACCTTTGATGCGCGTCGTCAGCTCCCCCGGTTTCGTGGTGTCGAACCTGTCACAATTCATTACGAGAAAGATCATGTACATCGGTATGATACCAGCTATAGAAAATGGGAGACGGAGAAATAATTGAAACCACCGCATGCAAAAAATACAAAAATAGGAGCAGTACGAAGCAGTGGTACGGTGGTAGCAGTAGTAGTAGTAAAACAAAATAACTGATACTATAAATAGGGTAGAACAAAACAATTGATGCTCGAAGTAGTAATAGTAGTGGCAGTAGTACTCTTAGTAGTAGTAGTAGTAGTAGTAGTAGCAGTTGTTGCGGTTAGAAGCAGGAGCAGTAGTCGTGATTAGCAACAGGAGCAGGGGGGGAGGGAGAGGAGAAGGGGGTCGATCGATGCGCCCCCTTTCAACTACACTCTCATGACATCCAGGTGGGTAGAAGAAGCGGGCGCGGTCGGGTGGGAACAAGAGGCTCCTCCTCCCCCCAAACGCCTCCAATCGCGAAGCTCTGAGGATGATGCCTGTTTGGCTATCTTTCTGTGTCTCCGCCTTTGCTTATCTCTCTGTCGGTTTCTCTCTGTCTTGTCTGTCTGCGTGTCTATCTGTCTATCTGTCTGCCGGTCGTTTTCATCTCCGTGTGTCTCTGCGCCTCTGCCTTGTCTTGTCTAGCCTTCCTGTCTATATCCGATGTTTGCTCGGCTGTATCGCTGTCTGGACGCGGGGCTCACCATCCAATTTCCTGCCGCAGGGCCGACATGAGGTACCTCATCCGCATTCGCCGGATCTAAAAAACGAAAACGGACACGATATTTGTACAACAACCAGGGGCGGGGAAGGGAGGGGATAGAGGGGCACGACGGTAAAAAAGAGATGTGAGGAAGGGGATCGGAAGGGGGAGGGCGGGGGGAAAAGATGGGGGGAAGAAAATAAAGCACACTACTGTATATAGGTGAGAAGGGTTGCAGGACAAGCACGCATCGCTACGTGCGGCAAAAAGCAAAAACAAACAAACAATATTTACGTCAATTATAACTGCACCCTCCTTTTTCGGGCCAAACCACTTGGAATTAGAGTAGATTCACTTTTCGGCGCCGGAGCGCATGCTACGGTGCGCGTGCACCCTGATATGACAAGCTAACATTTCTGAGGATCGTCACTTGATTATAGTACAGAAGCTCTCTGCCTCACACAACAACAAAAAACTCACCAAAACACAAGACTAAGGGCCATACTATTAACGAGTATAAAATAAATTCACTTTGGAAAAAATAAAATTCAAATTCGGTTTTCATTGGTCAACACACGCACCAGCACCAAATATTATGATAATCTTTGGTGCTGGTGCGTGTGTTGACCAATGAAAAGCGGATCTGAACTTTATGTTTTCCAAATTGAATTCATTTCATATTCGTTAATATGGGCCCTAAGAGGAGCAAATCCCATGCGTGCCTACGAGGTGTACAACGAAAAATATGATCAAGACATTAATGGGATCAATGACAAGACATGCCTTACAAGACAGCCTTCGGCTGGGGAATATACTACCTGTAGTACGGGGGGGGCATAGTAACTAGGACCTACGGTGCACACTAAAACCTATATATTTACCTATTTTTACTAACAATATTTGGTCCTATTTAATGGTATGGTCCCCCGTGATAATAGTGCAGTGTTAGTCAATAATAGTCAGCAATGGTCAGTAATGGTCATTAATAGTCAGTAATGCCGGTAGTCAGTAATAGTCAGAAACAGCCAGTAATAGCTAGCAAATAGTCAGCAAATGCCTGGTAGTTAGGAATAGACAGTAATTAGTCAGGTCATGAAAGTTTGGCCAAAAAGGGCTACTTCTATCGTATTTATAGTAGCGCGCATCGTGCGAAAACGGTTACAACAACCCCCAACTTGAAGTTTTCCTCCTTTTAACCCAAACCTTAAACCTTTCGCTCGCGCATGAACCCCAAAGCGTCCCCCCACACACACACCTGTCTCTCCGACGAGATGGCGAAGAAGGTATTAAGGCCCGTGTTGAGGAAGAAGGACATGCATGCCAGGTACACGAACAAGAGGGCGTTCTTGTTCACCTGTAACAAGGGGAACATACAGAAAGTCGCCAGGTGGAACAGGAGGGGAGGAGGAAGGAAGGGAGCAAAGGGAGGAAGGGAACAAGGGAGGAAAGGGAGAGGATAAAGTAGCCAGCCGCAGGCTGGATGGAGCCTCTCAGCCGACCAAGACGAAGCGTCTAGCAATCGAGAGAACGATTCGTCTACTGTAAAAACGAAATGTCTGAAACGAAACGTCTGGGACCAAACGTCAAGAACGAGACGTTTAGAACGAAACGTCTAGAACCAAACGTTCACAGCCAAACGTTTAAGATAAAGACATCTAGAATGAAACGTCCACTACAGGATGAAACGTCTACGGATAGGATGTTTAGCAACCTCGACTGCTTTCCACCACGCCTGCACCGCGGAAACTAACACCAACTCAACTATTACAGATTGATGACTAGCTTGCAAAGACATAATCCACCACCACCACCATCACCATACCCCCCACCCCTTTCACCAACACATACCCACATCAGTGCCACTGGCACCACCGCTGACATTACCAACAGCACCAACACCGCTATCATCACCAACGCCAACAGCGGCAGCGGCAGCAACGATACAAGTAGCGGTCGCAGAAGCCGTAGCAGAGAAACCGGTTGCGGCGGCGTCCTCCCGCCAACAGCACAACGCTACTATGGTCGCATTCTGCGCACCAGGCTACATACGCCTATGCAAGACTAGTCGTCGTAGTCATGAAAGGGCAACTCTCGGTGCTATGGTGTGGAGAATATATCGAAGGGTTATCGGAATGCCATCAAAAGTTTATCGAAGTGTTATCGAAGCATAATCGAAGCTATCGAGGCGTTATCGAATCGTTGTAGAAGGGATATCGGATAGCTATCGAAAGGTTATCGAAGCATCAATTTCATAGCACCATCGAAGATTTGCACGCCCCGGACAGATGACCTGACATATCAACTCTTGATGGTCTAGATCTTTCAGGGCAGATATATCAATTCCTGATCTGTATGATCTACTAGCTCATGGTTGCCGGGTGGAAGCCGTAAACCTGCATGATCTAGAGCATGCTACCTGGGTTGGATTTGTACTTGTACAGATCCTGCACGACATATCTTAAAGGCAGGTTAGGATCTAGATGATCTATCTGCAGATGATCTATCTGTCCGACGCGCAAAGCTTTATCGAAGCGACATCGATTTGCAAACGAATCGCTATCGAAGCGTACCGAAAATCGAACGGCAGTCGAAGCGCTATCGGAGGGCGTTTATCAAAACACCATAAAAAACGACATCGCACGTTATCGGAGCGTTGCACATATAGAGGCTGTCTCGAAGCGATACCAAAGCACAGTCGAGGCATAGTCGCAGGGTAATCCAAGCACATACACATCAAAGAGCGATATCAAAAGCGCCACTCCAAAACGATATCGAAGCGTTATCGAAACGTTTTCGAAGCGTTTTATCGAAACGCTCATCAAAAGGTTAATCGAAGCATCATCAAAAACCTTGTCGAAGGCGCTATCAAAACGCTATCGAAGCGTTGTCGAAGCACTCGCTATCAAAAGCACACGCTATCGGAGCGTTGAGGAACGGAGAGAGCACTTCACGGACCTGTTCGGTCGGGTCCGGGCCGTGGAACGCATCGAGGATGTCCCCGAAGATAATGGAAAAGAGCGGCATCACCACACCCGCTCCGGCCGCGCACACCGTCCCCACTGCCATCAGAAGCCAGTCCAGCTGAGGAGGCACCGTGCGGTGTGCCGTGTTCATGATTGCGATTGCGGTTTCGAATGAAGAAGGGGGGGGAAGGGAAGGGCGGGGAGGGGGGGGGAGGGGAGGGGGAAGAAGGCGCGTGCAAAACCGAAATTAGGTTCATGCGGCGGGGTTTCCATTGAATTGCGTGCAGCTTGCAGTGTGAACGGCTGGGGCTGTGGAAGGAGGCGGGGACGCGACGCAAAGTGAATTAAAGTTCACTCGGGGGAGGGGGGGGGGGATACCACGATGAATAGGATCGACCGTCCCCTCCGTCGCTACTACTGCTACTAAACATGCTACTACTCCGTCAGAATACTACGAAGGCTATTAATAATATGCTACAGTGCCGCTACGACTACTACTACCTTATACTCGTACAGTAGCTGGTGCTACTCGTGCTGCTACACTGCTGTACTTTACTGAAACTACTGCTACTATTGATACTATAATATACCTGGGACCAGGTATTTCTGTCTCGCAGTATGTAGTCTGTGACCACAAAATTTGTACCCGAGGTATGTCTCTAGGACGAAGACTCAGGACGGACACTGGGGTACTGCTGGTGTTCGTTGGGTAGAAATAACGGCTTATCACGGGGGACCATACTAAACAGGACCTACGATGAAAACAAAATCCTACATATTTCTCTATTTTTCCTAACAATATTTGGTCTTATTTACTATGGGCCTATGAAGACACCACACACACAACCATTACAAACCACCTCACAAACCACGAATAGCTACTATTAATACTCGTATTAGAAACTACTGCTGTACGTACAACTACAACGGCAACTACAACAACAACCATTGCTTCGACTACAACCACTATTCATACTAAAATATTAATAATACAGCACTACTCGTACTTCGTATAAAAACGATCTGAACGATAAAATACCTTTAGGATATGATATCGAGATCTACGTAAATGTCGTCAGAGTACCAGTCCTCCGAGAACCAGTCATTCGTCATTCGGCTTCTCGCACCCTGGGGACTGGCGGGACTCAGAAGTCCTCTCAGCCCCCCAGGTACCCTTGGGGCTGGCGAGACTCAGTCATTTCAGCCCCCAGGTATATCTCCTGGATACTGAGACTGAGTCCTCCAAAATGACTGGAACTGGCGAGTCAATTGACTTGAGTCCCGTGGACTGGGGCTAACTATTCTCGATTTTTGGGGCAGATAGTTATTTTTAACCCCTTTCGTTCGGACCCCGAGGTATAAAATAGCAGAAATAGCTATTAATATACACCAAGAACGATAATAACCTTAGTGTCACCAACCCGTCCAAGAGCAGCGTGCGCGCCCAGCCTTACGGGTGTGATAGGGCCACGTCGCGGCCGTGCCGTGCGACGACTTCTTTTGCATCTTTGCATTGAAATCCGGAAACAACCACTTTGTATGTATCATCCGCCAATCAATCACGCAGCTGCAGCAGTGGCCGTTGGTTGCTGAATATCGCTACTTTTCGTTTTCTCGTCATTCAAGTTTTCCCGTCTGAAGTCTTTTAAGAGGGCTATAAGAAGGGAGAAAAACAAAACACAAAAAAAATGTATTTTTGGTTTTGGTTTGGATCTTTGGCTCGATACTCGCGAGGACTTAGTCATTTCAGCAGTCAAGCACCCCTACGACTGGTGGGACTCAGTCCTTTCAGCTCCCAGGTACCCTCGGGACCGGCAGGACTCAGTCCTTTCAGCCCCCCAGGTACCCTCTGGGGGACTGGGTCCTCCAAAATGACAGGAGAGGCAAGTCATTGACTGAGTCCCGAGGACTGGTACTGGTATTATGACAACCTTTGGATATGTCTCCGGTTGAAACCAGAAAACACCTCAGAGGCACAGGAAGTGCGACTTACTCAGGTTCTACTCTTAAGGTTCTGACACTCTTTCAACTGGCTTAACCAAGCAGTCACACCAGAAACGCCAGAAAAGCTCGCGACTACTTTGAGTGACGGCGGCTTGCTACTGATGTACAGCAGTAGTAGCGGTCCCTATATAGTGCCGGTATGTATGCGCCAGCCAGGAATACTGGCACTATACGTAGCGGCAACCGGCACTAACTACTCCGCACACTACGTATGTACCACACTGGTTAATCCCATCTGTGCCAAGCGATTTCACAGGCACTATTAGCCGTATCAAGGTCCATGCCTTCTCGACTATATATTATGTTTTCTGATCAAGCCAAAACATGTTTGTTTGTGTAACCGTCTTGTCTTCTTCACAACATTCAGTAGAACATAAGTCCACATGCCAGGAACCTAGTATAGTCCTCTTCGTCTCATGGTCCATCCTTTTTCCTCTCATAATAACATTCAGTTTATAATGAGGAGATATTTGATGCTGAGAAGGGCGCAGCCCTTCGAAGCATCAATAGATGCTCTTCCTAATGGGTTGGGTACGTGCCCGTGGGGGTGTACCCCCCTGGTCGCGAACGGACACAAACGGACAAAAAACAGTTCTGAAAGCTGCCGCAGCGTGGCTTTATTTAACGAAAGCTTAATATTGAGGTTTGTCTGCACTTCGCACTTCGTTCGCTTTGCTTTTTTTTGGCGCGCGACGCGTACACTGAACCGATTCAGACACGCTCGGGACTGATAGAGGCCCGCTATTTGTGCCGACCGTCCTGTGCTATTCGTGTCGAAAGCCGTGCCGAGATCGGAGAGCTAGGCGGTAGTGACTGCCCTAAACTGTTGCCAGTGCCAAATTGTGTCACTGGGATTTCTCGGCAGTAGAGCAAACTAGCAGTAGTATATAGCGACGATGAGCATCACCACCGGCAACTCTCAAGCAAATATGTCGGGAGACATGTCAAGCAAGGCAAAACATGCGCTGTCAAGGGTGTAGGGTGGAGTGTTCCACACTAAAAACTAGTTGTTTGGTGACAGTCACGGCACGTCAAGGCTGTCAAGGGTTGAAAGTGAAGACCACATTTCTCGGCAGTAGAGCAACAACGGTGATGATCGGACGAGAAGAGGAAGACCATCATCGCACACAACTAAAAAAGCAACCAGCACACACACCACCATCACCAGCAAACACCACAACGACGACCATCACCACCACCGCCACCACCCCTGCCCCACGAGCCGCAGGAGCACCAGAAGTTGTTGTTGCTCGTAGTGGCTGGTGGTGGTTGGTGGTGGCTTCGTCCCGTGGTTTGGTGGTGGTTCCTGGTACGCACTCGTTCAGCAGCAGCATTTTGTTTTTTTTTTGTCCATCCCATTCATTATCTGCTGCTGCTGCTGCAGAAAACAAAAAGACAATAAAACACGATTTCTGAAATGATACAGATTTTACGAAATACGAGCAAAAAGACAATACAAATAAAAACGAATTCTGAAATGATTCAGATTTCTTAGTTTGCATTTTTCTCTGTACAAGGTTTTTGCGCTGACACGCATCGCTTAACAATAAATGTTGGTGGGTGGTGTTGGTGATTGTAGGACTACCAGCCCAGGGACCAACCGACCTGATACCTGATACAGATTTTGCTAAATACGAGCAAAAAGATCATACAACAAAAACGAATTATGAAATGATTCAGATGTATTTGTTTACTGGTACATTTTTCTCTGTACTCGTACAAGGTTTTTGCGCTGACACGCATCGCTTAATTAACAGTAAATGTTGGTGGGTGGTGTTGGTGATTGTAGGACTACGAGCCGAGGGACCAACCGACCAACCCAGTAAATCTCTCACCCACCACGCACACCCATCAATTACCTGCCGGTCAGTAAAAAAAGGTTTATGTGCTGACCCAAATCGCTTAGAATAAAAAACGATCCCATCAATGACAATTAATTGCAGGAACACAGCAAAAAGAGAAGAGCCGCCAATGCAGTAGCTTAATGCAGTTAGGAGTTTGACCACTTGAAGGCGTCTGTCACGCTCCTCATTCCCACCGTTCTTGTATGGAGTATTATGAAGGGATTATGTATCGAAGGAGGACCGTACTATGAGGCGGGCTTATGCTGCAACCGGCACTACTCAACCGGCACTATAGAGGGACCACTACTCGTACTGCTCTACTGCTATCAGTAAATACGTAAATACCGGGTACATAAAAGGCCTACGACAAGTATAAAACACCGGGCTGGCAGGGTACCTACTACCTCGTACCAGTTTTAAAAGACCGGCAAGTGGGAGGGTGCCGTACAGCTACGACTGAAGACATATAAACATATAAACCGGTATGATCGATGGTACATCTGATACGCGATCCTTCACCCCCCCGCGTCGTGAGCGTGTTACTGGTTACTGGTGTCAGTCAGCCTTTTGTGATTACAATTATATTGCTGCTCCCGCTCTAAGGTCAGTATGAATGAAACCATGATACGTACATATCATACATACCAGGTTATGTGCAAGTATGTTCTGACTGTACCAAATGTTCAAGCACATGTTCCACTGCGGGTTGAGGGATGGGGGGATGCGGGGTTACATCGAGTCGCATTATAGCGCCGCCGCTGCTGCTGCTCAATGTTGCAGGAGGTACACCTGTCACGCTGAGAGCGCTAGATGGTGATTCTACTGCTGATACTGCCGCGCAATTGCCGCTGCAGCAACACTAACGGCCACAGAGGGTTGCCCTACTCTGGTGCCAATACCAATGCCGCCGCTCGCCGCTGGTGCTGGTGCTGTACCAGGTACCAGAGACCAGGTGTGATGCCAGGTACCAGGTAAGGTATGCTGCAAGAGCTCGGATGATATGTACACCTGTCACTCTGAGAGCACCAGACCACTCGATCTACTCCTACTGCTGCTGCTGCAGTAACACTGGCATCCTGACCCGACACAGCAACCAACGCACCCAAACTCTGGCCCTCAGTCACCCCACGACTCACCCTGTCAGCGAAAAAAAACAGGTCGATGAAAGAAGAGGGCTTCGTCTCGGGACCTGCTTCTTTCTCAGTCACGGCAGCAGCAGCAGTATCGTCATTTTCCGTCTCCGCCGCGCGACCGGAGTTATCTCCGTCGCCAGCGTCTCCATCATCGTGCCTCGAGAGAAGCGGCTCTCGCAGTCCATCTTCGACGTCATTGGTCTTGTCCTCCTCGCCCGGACCGTTTATCGCGGCACCGAGTGTGCCGCCACCTCTTTCGCCTCGCGTGCGGGGCATCCTTACTGCGTCAAGAGTGAGTGCTTGCTCAGATATCAGATTCAGCGAAAATTGACAGGTTCTTCAACTTTGATCGTTGGCGTTCTCGTGGAGGGGACAGGGGATAGCAACCATTTTGGTCGGCACTCACAGAGCACAGCACAAGCATTGTCTGTGTGTTGTTTGTGGCCCCTGCTCAGTGTGAGGCCAGGGACCGCAGTACTACAGGTAAGCTGTGTGTTATGCTATGCTTTGATCGTATTTGATGTCGCCCAAGCACTACACTTCTACAGCAGTAGCGCTCGTGACAGAACTATGATGTGTGCTACGGTTAGAATCGCGGCGTAATTACGATTTTGATACTAAACTTCAGATACCGCTTTGAAGCACCCACGGCAATCCAACAGGACGCCAGCAGTGCCCAGCGCCATGGAGTGGCACAGGGCACAACGGCGGTAGCAGCAAATTCGCGTCGCGAGATAGCAATGCAAGGCGGTATTCGCGGAGCTTGTTTCCCTGCCCCCGCGCCGCACACCCGTGAGCTCCATCTGTGTGACATGCATGCAGTCCAGCTCTCCGAACTTTTCTCCCACCGATTTTTCGGTTTTCCTCATGTGCCCATCGTCTGATCCAGCCCCCCTTCGGGCACAACAGCAACAGCAACAGCAACAACAACAACAGCAAGCAGCAGCAGCAGCAGCAGCAGCAGCATCACCAGCAGCAACACCAAATCTATTAAGATTTCCTCCCTTGTCTGTGGCGCCACGGAGATACTGGTCGACCTCTAGGTGCGGCACGGCATGAGACACAACAACAACAACAGCCGACGCTCTTTTTCGCTTCTCGTTGCGGCGCTCTCCGTGGCCGCTGCCCAGAGATCACACCCGCGCCACCATCATCCTCGACAACCCGCTGCGACAGCAGTAGGATCGCACACAACAGCAGCAGTAGCAGTAGTAGTAGCAATAGCAGTCAGTGTCGGCAACGATGGCAACGGCAACGGCAACGGCGATACGCATGCTGGTTGCTTGACGGAGGGCCCCGCGGCGCCCCCCGTACACCCAGCGGGGGTAACCGCGTTCCAAAATGAACGTCAACGACTGACGAAGTCAACCGGCAGCGAAACACACGCGACAAAGCCAACGAACAGCGAAATATGGGCGACAAAGCCAATACTGGCCAGCGAAATACGAGCAGCAATACCAATGGGCAACAGACGCAGCAGCAGCAACAGAACAAATAGAACCAGGTGCGGTACTGGACTGCGGGCCGCGCGAGTCGCAAGAGGGGGATGCACCGAGCACAGGCGCCGCCTGCTGTCCGGAAGAGCGAGGAGGAAAAGAAGGCCGCTGCGACGCTTCCTCGCTCCCGCTCTCGTCTGGTGAGTGCACGCGCGGCGTATGGGTGGGGAGGAGGGGTGAGGGCACCGCCAAGTCACGGCTCCTTGATTTTTTCGCATGCCGAGAAAAAAATAATCAATTTACTCTGCCGATTATACATACCTGGTACGTACGTCCTGTAGTTGGTGTACGAGTACACGTGTACACTGGTATCTCTCTACGGTGAATAATCAGTACGGGCACTGGGTGTGCTGGATGCCGATGGGTATAAATAAAGGTTATGAACACGCACAAACATACCAGGGTGCCACACATAGTATATAGTTGTACCCCGGACCACTGTACTGCTGGTGCTGTGCTATGTGCTGAATAATACCTGTTACGTTGGCCCCAGGGTCTGCCTCACCGATCGCCACAGGCAACCTACAGCAAGCAGTATTATAGATACCGTCAACACCTCCTCTGTCGCGTCGGGCGTCCGTCTTTCTCTTTCCACAATCCTCCTTGGTTTCTGGTTCTCTCAACCCGAGGCCATTGGCATTCGTCGTATGATACTGCAGTCGTCCGTGTTGGCAGCTCTGTTGAGATGAAACGCCACCCAGGCACTGCCTGGCTGGCGTTTTCGACGACGAGGTTTTCCGCCTTTTGTTGTTGCACCGTTGTCACTCTTCGACGGCAAAAAAGTGTTAAAATTACCTGGTACCTGGTATGTATGAGCTGCCGGAGAATGCTGACGGCCATGGTGTTAATATAAATCATATACAATGGAAGTTGTGTATCTCTCCGTGGACAGGAGCACCAGTACGGACCCTGCATGTGCTGCTTGTCGTTGGCTAGAAAGGACATTTCATTGTGAAGACAACAACAACAACAACAACCGCAACAGAAAATAGCAGTACGCCAGATACTGGCACGATTTTGAAGTACACTGTTGCCTTTTGTTTAACTGACATACGCAACGCATGCGCAGGGTTTTCGCGTTGGTGGTTGATTACGACCTTTGGTGGAAACAGGGGTCCGCGACGTCAGCTCCCGCTATTGATGGGGACGCCAGCACGCACTCCTTTGGATCTATCATTGGTAAGACCCTCCGAAACATTGACGTTGCTAACCACCGAGGAAGCATGAACGGTGTCGCAGTAGGGATTGCGATGTGTCTTGATATTTCCTGTTGTTAAAAAAAGGACATTCAAACATTGAAGCATGGCACAATATTTCCTCTGTTGTCAAATGTGCCCTGAATTCGGCACCGTCTGAGATAAAGAAGGTTATGACGGCAGGTTGTGAACGTGTTTGACTTCGGCGGGACTACTGGTGCAACTTAACGTACTTGAAAAGCTACCGTGTTGGTCCTCTCTGTCTAGGTTGGGCTGCGCGGGCTTTAAACCCTTGGTGACACCGGTGAATCAATCGCCCTCTCTCTCGGTCTGAACCCGCGCAGGCCGCCTGTTGCTACTGCGGTCGTTTGTCGCACAACAGAGTAACACCTGGTTCCTGGCACACTACAGTAGTACTGTTTTTGCTTTGTTGGCGTGTCGCGTCCGCGGCAGGGCTGTTTCATTTCGCCTTGGAAATAGTGTATACAGCAGCGGGCTACATCAAGAGAAAGGGATTTCGTGCCCGCAGTTTTCTGATTGGTCAATTTTTTTGGATGGAAATTTTGAATGGTGGAAAATCCTTGGTCGACATTTGTCGTAATCCGGAATCGTGACATCACTTTTTCGAAAAAAAAAACTTGGAAAACCGCCTGTGGATGATGACGTCAGTCTTCTTTTTTTGGAAAATTGACCGGAAAAAGTTTTCTTCACAGAGCAAGTTTAATTTCGACAAATTTTTGATCAAAGAGGGAAAAAAAGTTGAAGTCCTCTAAGAATGCACGAAATATGTGGAGTTTGCCGGATCGGAGAAATAAATATTGGGGAAATCGTCGATAGACTCTGTCATAATGCCTTGTATACTAAAATCAAGTTAAAAATAATTATTTTTTTCGGTTATTATGAAACTACATAACATTCTAAGAATTTTCTTTTTTCGGTGCCGCTTAGTTTTTTTCCTACTTCACACTAAAACCAAGTAGTAATTAGAGAGTTTCGGAAAAAAAGCAAAAACCAAACCAAGAATGGAATTTTCTCGAAGGCCATATCTTATAATAATAGCGTATCCGAATCCAAAAATGAGATGAATTTTCGTGAAAGGGATTTCGTGCCCACAGTTTTCTGATTGGTCAACTTTTTATTCCCATATTTTTTTATTGGTGGAAAATCCTTGGTCGACATTTATTTGTCGTCATCCGGAATCGTGACGTCACTTTTTCTGAAAAAATAAAAACTTGGAAAAGTGGCCGTTGAGGATGACGTCAGTCAACTACTACTACTACTACTACTACTACTACTACTACTACTACTACTACTACTACTACTACTACTACTACTACTACTACTACTACTACTACTACTACTACTACTACTACTACTATTTCTACTAGATAGTGCGGTGGACCTGTCATTGTTGCAACCGACCTCTGTCGACATGCCACGTTCGACCGCTCTCTTTCTCTCTCTCTGTGTGTCGACAGCAGATCGCGTTGCGGAAGCCATCGCCGTCAACCGAGCGCATTTCGTGTGTTTCCACGTCCTCCTGGTGCTGGCGCTTCTTTCGCACGTGGCTGTCACGGTGAGGAGGAAACTCTGGCACCAAACCAAACCAAAAACAAAAACAAACTGAAGTAGCGTTTACGTGCGAGTGATATCGCCGATTTTTATGTTGGCATCATCGTCGTTACCGTCGTCGTCGCCCCCCCCCCTCCCCCGAACTGTGCTTCGTCTCGAAAGGGATGCATGGCCAATAGTCAAAGGCCTAAGGCAATCAACAAAAGCCCCCCCCCCCCCCTTCCCTTTCCCTCCTGTGTATGGAGGGGAGGGGGTAAAATGAAGAATGAATCCCCGTGGACTCGATACATGCTGCGGTTGCTTGGCGTTTGGCTGCGTGTGTGTACCAGCGATACTTTGGGGATTTGTTTTACCTGCTTGATCAGAGCGCGGAGGCTTTGGTGCACGGTGCATGTGGCCAAGGTGCAAGGGGCGCTATGTACATAGTTAGTATACCGCCACCCCGAAGGTCGGAGGGGCTATGTCAGGGGACAAGTGTAATTATGCCAACACAGCCCTTCCCATCACGCAAACCCCTCCTCTCCCCCCCCCCCCCTCCCCCTCCTTTCTCTACGCACGGCGCAAATCTACCCAGTTCGCGGACCCGGGGTTCTGTCCTCCGCGTGAAGCCTCGTTCCTGGCGGAAGAAAAAACGCAAGAGTCGGGTCGGTGGTGCGGCCACTGCCATGCGTTCAAGCCTCCAAGGTCAGGGTAGCAACACATAGCAGAGAGAGAAAAGGGGGCAAGGGGGTGTCCAAATTTTTCTTACGCATTAGCCAGCGGGGTGCCCGCATTTTTTCTTACGCACTGGCCAGCTTGTTTTGAGCGGAAAATCTTTTGATTGGTCGAAAAACCTTGGCTGTTACATGAATTCATTCAAGGACCTGATATCACACTCCCAGTTGGGATGTTCTTTGTTGTGTTGTAGAGCGTTTTTGCCGTGTAGCGTTCTGGGCAGAGACTTTATCTTATTCGCCCCGAGTTCGATGCTCTCGCTTAAACTGACATGTTTTACCCCTCGCCCTCTCCCTTTACTCGTGGGCCGCCATTGACGCAGAGCACACCACTGCCGCCGCTGCGGTGGGTGCGTGGCGAGGATGGACCACCATTGCATCTACGCGGCGAACTGCGTCGGGGCGGGAAACCACAAGCAATTTATCCTTTTGCTCCTCTACTCAGCCTCCTGCGCGGCTCACGCGAACTTCCTCTACTTCCGGGTCCTGGGCCGCGGACGTGTCGATGGTTCCGCGAAGAATGCCTTGAGTAGCGTCGTGGGAGCGTCGATGGCGTCGGCGGCGGCGGCAGCGGCAGCGGCTACAACGGCTACGCAATATTCAGCGAGCGCGTGGCAGGGGGCCTCGACGTCATCATCACCGTCGTCGTTGTCGTCGTCGTTGATTGGTGGTGGCGGTGGCGGTACAGAGTCCCGTGGCTGGCGCGGTGTGGTCTCGGTGGCGAGAGGGCTCCTTCTGCAGGTGCTGGCCGTGGCAGTGCTCTCTTGGCTCGTGGCTCTCCTGTCAGTGCACCTGTACGGCGTCGCCGTCGACGCCGGCACCGTCGATCGCATGCAGGCGGCATCGCTGGGCCGCAGCGCCGAGGAAGCGGCGGCGGCGGCGGCGTCGGCCGTGGTGGCGACGGATTCCGCGGGCGAGCGTGAGCGGCGGTTACTGCTGTATCGGGGGTGGGCGGTGCCCTCGCCAAGAGGTCCTCCGACACCTTGCAGTGGGTTGTTTCGTTTCCCCAAGGGAGAGCTGGATGCAGGGGCTGCCCTGCGCGATAGTGCTGGGAATAGCAACAACGACGGCAATAGAAGGACCAGCAGCAGTAACAGTGGTGGTGCTGGTGCTGCTGCACCGCCGGCGGTCGGAGAATCGGCGCGCTCTACTGTTATTTCCCTCGCGTGTCGTCGTGAAGGGGGTACTCAAGCGGTCGCCGAATATCCGCGAGGGCCTTCGGCCACGCCCGCAGCCACCGCCGCGGCTCCCGCTGCCGGTGCCGTTGTTGAAAGCAATTGCGAAGAGCACCGGGGTGCGAACAGAGAGGCAACGTCTCTTCGTTCGGTATTTTGTGGCCGGTGCAGGACCCTGCGGGAGGAGGTGCTAGGTGACGGACCGTGGGTGATGTGGTTCGTACCGTCGTCGGCGAAGCTTGCGCCGGAGGTGCGGGAGCGTGTTTTTTCCCACCCACAGGGTCAAAAGGGGGAGATGAATTATTGTGGTCCCGCGCGATAGCAGCGGTCAGTGGGGGAGAAGGGCGCTGACTGTTGTACTCTCAAGCAAAGCGGCAGGGAGGGGGGGGAGAGGGGAATCGCTGAAAGTTGTACTTGACAGCAATGCGGCAGACAGCGGAGACAGCGGCTGCTGCGTTTGCGCCTCCCTGTCCTATTGGATGGACTTCACTCACGGTCCCAATATCGGGTTCACCGTACGTTTGTTTTGTCTACGCGTCCAAACGAACGAAGCCAACACCTAACCAGATAAAACAGCATAGTTTTCCAGTATCTCTCGTAATGGGCGTTTGAATGATTATCTGATAACGGCGCCACGGGATGTACAATCTGCCGTACATCCCTGATTTTGGGTTGTTATTGATCGTTTATGTCGTTTGGAGTTGTACATGATACTTTCTTTCGATGGAAGGCAGGTCTCGTCAAACAGGCTGTAAGCGAACACAGGGCTCTGATACTTGCTCGATTAATTTTCGTGGAGACTGGCATCTTGCAGGCGGTTCTCTGTCGCGGTGTATCCCGTGGGTGCTCTCCATGTATTAGACAACGGCGCTCATGCGGCAGGAATAGAGGGAGGCTTTCCTCCCCCCCTCTAGGCTCCGATCCTAGGACCGAGTAACTCAGCCTTTCGCGTTTAGTCGCGAGGAAAACAAAGGTGGCGCCGGGTAATCACGCGGTCTGTTGGGGACAATGCTTTTTAATACAGTGCCAAAGCTGCAGCATTCACAGGCGTTTCGGTTTTTCGGCGACGTTTTGGGTGGGCGGTGTTGTCTTGAAAGCGCGATAACTAGTGCTGTAGTATCCCATTGTCGGTAATGTCTTTGCTGGTGTCTTCTTGGGGGCTGCTTGACATGCGATAGGGGTGTCAGAGGCGATCGGGCTGCAGGAGGGAGTATTGCAACAACGGGTTTCCTCGCGATTTGGCTTATGTGTGTCTGATTCTCTGATATCGGCGCCACGGGGTTTCACCCACCGCACAATCTGTGTGTTGCGCAGGTTACATCGTCCAAAAATTACGACCTGCCCACGAGGTTGAGGTTACTACGTGCTCCCGGGCGTGCCACGGGCCACGGAACAGTTTACGTAACGTTTCATTATCCGGTTTCGTGACGTTACGGGTTGTTGTGCTTCTGCTGTTGACGATCAACCCCATGATTTAGCACATATTCTCCGGTCCTTGGACCGAAGACTCGAAAAGCTTAATCCCAAAAGTGAAGCCCGATTTTCAAGATAATAGGCGTGACAAGAGTGGCCCCAGTTTTCAAGTTAGGGCCATTCCTAACGAACGAAAAAAATCACGATTCGTGAGGTTTTTGTCGTGAATCGTGATTTTTTTCGTCATGATTCACGACAAAAACCTCACGATTCATGACGCCAATTTTTTTACAATTTCCTAAAAAAAAAAAAAAATCACGATTCACGACATTTATTTGTCGTGGCTCAAAATACGCCTGATCAAGGCACTACGTAACCCACCCGACACCAACGGTATCCGATGGCCGGTATAGGGGCATGTCAGGCCCTGCTTCGTACGCCGGTTGTGGACAGCGAGCGGCTGCCTAGATACACTGCTGGGTGCGGGCTAACGAGCACGCTATGACCTCGAAATCTCGAGGAGGAGGAGACACAGCGTGAAGAAAAAGCAAAAATAATCTGAAAATCTCACGGGCCAGGCAGAGCAGACGACATGTCAGCGAGATTGGAACCTCGCGCGGACCTGGCCTGGCCGACGGCGCGTGAGGTTGGAATATCACAGACCGTGTCGGGCCTCTGCCCATGGTTTGAATCACGGACCGGGTCGGGCGCGGTCGGCCCGGCACGGCCTGGCCGTGACCTACCTGCGAGAGTTGGCCCCACCCTCAAATACCGTTGGATTTGAAAATATCGGATTTTTGATGATTTGAAACATCACGAATCGTGATATTTTGTCATGCCAAAACGTCACGAATCGTGATTTTTTTTTGTTCGTTAGGAATGGCCCTTAATCAGCGTGGCAGAAAGGTGACCCCTGAAATCACACCACGGGTACCCCCTTGTCCCCTCGACCCTCAAAGCCCGTTCTTGGCGTACAGCAACAGCGTTGCAACAGTTTTTGCACGCCTCGACAGTCAAGCACACACCATGCGCCTCGGCGGAGTACCAGCAACAGAGGTGGGGTGTGTGCGACACGCCGAGGGCAGCAGCACGCACCGAGAGATCAGCACGCAAACACGCCGAGCACTGAGTGACCTTTGGGAGTTCCACATCTATGATGGATATTGTTTGCACAGGGGGAAGGGGGGTTGTGATGATCTGGGAACTGATCTCGCGCGGGTATGAGTACATGCCAAGCCTCGTCACGTGTATGAGTACATGTCACACCTCACTAGACCGTCTCGCCGGCTCGCAACAGCAACGGTGACTCTGGATCGGTACAGCAGCAGCAGCAGCAGCACAACAGCAGTAGTACAGTGCAGGACGCCTAATAGGAAACAAGGAATATGGTCCAGGCTCGATTTGGTATTTGAGAGAGGGTGCTTTCTTCACTAATTTCTAATTTCAAGATAACGACTCCCGAATTTATAATTTTCCTCAAAATCTCAGCCTGGCTTTCTCATTAGCCTGTTTCCTGTACTGCTGTACGTCAACGCTCGGATGCTTCGTTGTGTCAAAATACAAAATAATACCAAGACAGGTCGACTCGAGCGCACTCGGCGCGTCGCCGCCAGACCAGAGGCAGCCAGACCGGAGACTAGCAACGCGAATGTTACTCATTCGATTGCGATACTACTGCTGTAACACAATAATAGACATACATAGCTTTATCTTCTTTGGTTCGGAAGCTTTCCTCGGCATATCTTGGCACCTCACAGCCACTCTCAGCCTCTAATTGCCGAAGCAGAAGTTACTTGCCTTCCGGAGGTTCTTGGCTTTCTTTGTTTTCTCCTATTTTCGTTACTTGCTGCTTCCTGTTTCCTATGGTACCAGTTTTTACTTTGTCGGCGAGATCATGTTTCCCTTTTCTTCCGGTTTCGGGTTCCTGCGTGTACCCAGTGAGCACGACAGCGCGTGCGAGCCCGGCACTATCGCGGGTATGGGAGGGCGCTGGCCAGTAGAGGTGGGGTCAGAAGGAGCGCGGTCGCTTTTTCGTGGCTAGGCGTGGCGTCTCCATCGAGACACGAGGGGAGCATGAAGGTCCTTGCTGTTGCTGCTGCTGCAATGAATCCAGTATGTCCGACATTATAATGATCGTTTTGTCTGTAATAAAAGAACATTTAAGCCAAGTTCAAGCGGTGCTTTATTTATCGAACAAACATTATTTTTACAGAGGCATCAGCAACCTCGAGCGGGCGAACGAGAGCCACTGTGAGTACCGGGCTTCACGCGAGGTGGGCCACGGGGCTCACTGGGGCAGAGAGGCAGTAGAGCTCGACCCGGACCGAATCGATGGCGAGGTGATCGCGGGTGGGCGGGGAGCGTTTTGTTCGAGTACGAGTACGTAATGTACGTCTTTCTAAGTTTTGTGGATTTTTGTACAACTTGATTGACGCTCATGCTATGCTGTGCTTTCTCTTTCATACTCTCTCTATATATATAAAGATCGAAGGTACTACTACTACTGCTGTTGTTGTACTACCACACATAGCAGTCACGAAAAAGGCACAATTCACACCCCTATGTTGCTCCTAGGACTAGAGTGCAAGGGCAGCGGGGTTGCAGAGAGAGGGACGGCCAGGAGGTGTCACATCTTCAGGCAAGCAGTACATCGTACCAGCAGTACCAGCAGTACCCCCCTCTCCTCGACAAAAGCTAATAGAGGATTGCAGACCAGTCAAAACATATTTACGACTACAAGTATGATATACTACTCGTATACTCTCTGGCGAAAGACAATGCAATCACGGTTGCGGTACAGCGTTGGGTACAGCAGATATAGAGAGACCCATGCGGGCACGGCAATATAACCTGCATGGCGACTTGCTGGAGCAGGTACACAGCAGTAGCAGCGCAAGTTGTCATGAACGAACAATACCGAGTTGACAGGTACACTAACAGGAAACAGGCTAATAGAGAAGCCAGGCTGAGATTTTGAGAGAAAATAAATTCGGGAGTCGTTTCTTGAAATTAGAAATTAGTAGAAAGCACCCTCTCTCAAATAAAAATCCAGCCTGACCATATTTCCTGTTTCTTATTAAGTTCCCCGTACTGGTATCTCTCTCGTCGGCAGCATTAATATGTTTCTTACAGCAGTACAGCAGTAGTGCAGTGCCCCAACTACACACTGCACTGCACACCTGGTACGTGTATATGTGTGCAGTCAGTTCGAGAGGTGTACACGCGCAATAAACACAGGCAACTACTTCTTGCTGTTGTACGCTACGGTAGTAGACTGTACAAGCTCGTGTGCCCGTGCTGAAGCACGTAAGACGGAGGCAAGTCGTGGATGATCTGCTGTTAGTTACCTGGTACATACGATACAGCAGCAGCAGCCTGCAGTAGTAGTCGTTTTTTTTGTGATGCAAGGTATCCGGTAGGTGTCAGGTATAACAC
>MEHQ01000098.1:40165-72613 GCA_008828725.1 Saccharina japonica
TGCTGTACCCGTAGGCGACAAGACGTACTACTCGTAGACGGTTGAGTACTCGTATCGCCAGAGACCAAATAAGCAGCGTTTGATACAACACGACAACAATGCACGGCACCTGCTATGTATAAGAAGCCTCCTCTGCTATGCGGGTCCTGCTTGAAGGAATCTGGAAGCGCTCTCTGGTGATGAGTAGGTTTTCATGCTTCCACGCCGAAGTGTTTTACGAGTCTCCAACAGCGCCACCACAGCTGTTACCCACGTTGCGAAGTAGTACCTCAAATACCAGCTGCCTGCCCAGCGACTTCGGCTTCGAGTTGTTGCTGCAAGTATGCGTATCACCTTGGCCTTGTTTCAGGCTTCACCACAGGCCGATGGTGGCCAGCGTGCCTCTGCCCAGCCTTGTCGCGCCGCGCGTACGATCACGCCGCGCATTCTGTGCTGCTGATTGGCCAAACCTTATGGGAGACCCTTATGGGGAGCACTTTTTTGTTGGACAAACAACTATAAAATAGAGTGGACCCTTATGGGTGATTAGGTAAGACCATGAGAGTGCGGCAATTAATAGTGCCGAAGTTCAGAGTGCCGTTGTATTGCTGTTTGGCTTTTTTTCCGTCCAACTCTCATTGTCAGCGGCCGCGCACAATGCGAGTTGGCAGTACATATTCGAGAGAAGGACGACGTGCCCTTCCACTCGGACCTCAGGCACTCCTGGATGGGTGTAATGTCGAAGTCCTCTACCTATAGCTCGGCGAACGAAACGACGCTCCGCTCTTGCTCGATCTCGGATCTGCGGATCTGGGATCCTTCTGTGTTCCCCTACACCTAAACGCCATTAGCCAGTTGGAAAACCCCAACGGCCACGCGGCCACGCAGCACGCCGTCACACCGTCTAAAATCTCGGCTGCGCAGCAGACCAACAGCAGCCCAGGCTTGTTGTCCTTTTCGCTTGCCAGCTTCGACTGCAGCCATGGCCACCCTCTTGACACTGTTGGCGGCCAGCTGCGCCTCTCTGTACGCGCAGCTCAAGGACGAGAAGACGCTGGACGCTGTCGTTGGCAAGGCCGAAGCATTTCGGGATCAGCCGCCCTTGATGCAGGCGAACGCAGCCGCCGTAGCAGTGCTGTGCTTCGCTCTTGCCCTAAAGGTGAGAGAGAAGCCACAGGCTCTTACTGTAGCAGCTTTTCGCCAACCTCGTGCTTCCGTGGCTTGTTGTTGTCTCACTCTGCGCTGTACATGCTTCTTCGTTGCGCTGGTGTTTGCTGGTGGTGTTTGTTGGAGATTCTTCCTGGTGAGGGTGAGTTTTAAAAATTTCGCTGTTTTTTACTTGCACATTATCGTATCATACCACTCATGGGTGCTGTACTCGTAGAGTCCACAGCCGTCTACAGCAGCAGCAGCAGCAGCAGTAGCGGTCCACTCCAAAGATACCAGGAGACATGCCAAGCAAGGGAACACGTGCGCTGTCAAGGTTGTCGTAGGGCCGAGGGATACGCACTAAAACCTACCAGGTATTAGTTTTGGTGTCAGTCAAGGCATGTCAGGGCAAAAGTTGCTGTCTGTTCCCAAGGGGTGAAAGGTGAAGGCCATATCTCCGCACATCTTGGGTCCACACATGGGGGGGGGGTCCACAGACAGAACAACTGACAATGCTTCGTCCAACCTGAACCCGCCAGCCGGACCTATCAATATGATACCGTTACTCGTAGACCTTTTATCCCTTGATTGAGGCTTGTCTTGAGGGCAGGGACGCTGGTTCACCGGCCCCCAAATGCCCACCGCTGCAGCAGTAGTAGCTCCCTACTACAGCATATACTTTGCATGACCTCGCGGGCTATCTCTTCTTTCTTGCGGCCTGGTCATTGGTCAATGGTAATATTTGCGTTGTTTTTCTTGCCTTCTCCAATGGCCAACGGTACTCTCGTTGTATTTACCACCAGAGGAATGTCTGCATATCCGCGACGTGGAAATGCGGGAATACATAAAACCGATTTCCTTCCAGTTATTTGGTCATGAAAATACCTTCAGGAGGATTGGAGGTTCCGAAGCCACAAGCTCATTGTCCTGTCTGTCGTCTTATGATACGATATTTCCTGTGTACATACTGCCGTACATACAGGCTTAAGTATAATACAACGTCAGTTTGGGTTGGCTTCCGAGCTCGAGGCCAACAAACCAATCTGATATCCCTGCGACAATCAGTACGGGGTACGGTTACGGAGCAACCCGCTTGCGAACCCCCAAGAGACCAGGCGACCAGACCCAACACCCGAGACCCAAACCTTGATATTCGGAACGGAATAATGAGAGGAAACGTGGAGGGGATTTTTCAAGAAAAGGCTCCTCCCAATCACAATACAGCACTAAAACGTACCAGGTATAATATATTATACGATAACAGGTATGGTAAACCTGGTATTAATACTAGTAATTGGTGGTAATGAGCCGCGACCTCAAATACCTGCAGCAGTCATATCTGCGATGCATCACGTTTGAAAAATACTTGTGTGCTGAACCAACACGAACGAACATCTACGTATACGTGCTTTGGTTCGTTCTTTTTGGCCCTTTTTGGAGAGAAAAAAACGTCAGCATACAGCAGCAGCAGCAGCAGCAGCACCTGTGCTGGCCGAAGCAACAACAGCAGCGAAACAGCACAACAGTACTGTAGTAGGACACACGAGGCCAGGCTCAGCGTCGCTGTAATACGCTCGGCTTGTCGGTCTAACACTTGAACCCTCTGTACTCGTGCTCAATTTTTCGTGTGTCCCCTGCTTCCTCAACGCGACACGTACCTCGTTCGTATTGTTATTCGGCATACTATGAAAAAATCTAAACCTGGTTCAAAAACCGATATTCTCCTAGCACAGGTGCCACCACTACTACTGCTGTACGGCATCTACAGCAGAGCTTACCCGTCCCCTCATCAGTGGGAGGGTAGGCCTTACAATGCCACCTTCGTCATGTCGTAGGGACACCGCCCACACGTTGCTTTGGTCGGATATATTTCGCCTACAGGTAGAGTCGGGTTTCGTTCGGTAGAACTACGTAAAAAACACAAAACAGCAGTTACGATATTATACGTTCCGAAATGTTGGTCGAGCTAGGAGCGGCAGCGTGTGCTTTTAGAGGCACATGACCGGAGGCGTTTTTTTCGATATTTTTTATTTCACAACGGTTTTTCTTTTTTGAAATACAGAAGAACTCAATTATACCGAACAATACGATAGACCCAAGCGTGGGAGCATCGGATTCAAGTGCTAGACCGTCAAGCCGAGCGTACAGTGACGTTGGCTCTGGCCTCGTGTGTCGTGCTCCTGCTGCTGTTTACTGCTGTTCCGTTGTTGTTGTTGTTGTTGTTGTTGTTGCTGTGGCCGCCTGGCCATGCACATGGCTGAATCATGTTTTTTTTGTCCCACACACGTTCAAAACGCACGCTTATCCCTACGCCGGCATGCCCGGCACCGTTTCTTACGGCGCAGGCTGGCATATGTAGTACAACTCGTACGTGCGCCGTGCTTGTCGCGTGGCCACAGCGATTCGCGGCTGCTCTACGTACGAGTATGTATGCAGCAGTGCGGTTGCTACTTTTACCCTTTGCTGAGATTGTACCGTTTCATCCTCGCTCTGGTCGTACTCGTATCGTATGATACGTACGTCGCCTTCTGTCACCGTGCGCGGCGAAACGCACCACTGCTTTAGAACGGACGGGGTCTCTGAAGGCCCCTAGATAACATCCTCTCCTCCTGTCTCTGCTCGTGTTCAAAGCCGTCCCGAGTTTGCGAAGCTTGGTCATGTTGCATCGCCTACTCCGGAACGCCCTTTTCGGAACAATATTTCCTTCTACGATATACCAGGTATCAGGTACGAGCAGGTACCAAAGATCACCAACAACCACCCTCAAGTCAAGCACCGCCACCATTACCACACCACCAGCTGAGCACCAGAAGCAGCAGAAACTTGTCGCTGGTGGTGGTGGTGGTGGTGGCGGTGGTTGTGTTTGCTGGTTTTGGTTTTACAACAAATATCAATCACTCTCCGATGGCAAGAAATAGACGATTATGCGAATGCGGCAATAATGTGATACCAGGTATCATACCAGGCTAGACGGTGCCGCGAGACACCATAGCTCTTCGACGACACATCACGTTCGGAGCGATGCCCAGGTGACCTGCTCACGTGACATCCTCGCGAGCCTGCATCATGCTGTAATCATGCTGTCTGTGCACGTACGTACGTACGTACATATATACAGCAGAAACTTGTCGCTGGTGGTGGTGGTGGTGGTTATTGCTTTTGCTGGTTTTGGTTTTACAACAAATCTCGATCACTCTCCGATGGCAAGAAATAGACGATTTTGCGAATGCGGCGCAACAATGTGATACCAGGTATCATACCAGGCTAGACGGTGCCGCGAGACACCATAGCTCTTCGACGACACACCACGTTCAGCGCCATGCACAGGTGACATGCTCACGTGATATCCTCGCGAGCCTGCATCATGCTGTAATCATGAAAAAAAAAAAAAATGTTTGTTTGCATTTATTTGCTCAACTCTAAGTTGCTATGATAAAGTGGGCATCAAAGATCACTTGATTAAAGTATTGTTTTTTGGGCATCAGACGAACTATATATAATAGATAGATTGAAAAAAACGCCTCCGGTCATGTGCCTCTAAAAGCACACGCTGCCGCTCCTAGCTCGACCAACTCGGGCCGAGTTAGAGCGAAACCAGCACGAGAAGACTTCGTTAAATTTTGTGCGTGCACAGAGCCCGACGGGACTGGCGTTGGTGCCGTGTACTATGATAGCGAAGTACGAACGTGGATGTTGACTGTCTCACAGCTACAGAGAAAACATTTTTTTGTCCACCCTACCATCCCTCATGCGACCCGATACGTAGGAAAAGCCTTTTTTTTCATTTGAAAAATCAATGAAAAAAAGGCTCGTGCTTCGCGCTCGCGCGGCTCATTATAATAGTACATACTCCTACCAGGTACGAGCGAAATGGAGATAAGCATGAAGTAAAGCTGACGAGAGGCCTCGACAAGTCTCGACAAACATATCGTCTGCACTCGTAAAAAGTACAGCAGTACCTAGTCTAGACGACACGTGCAGGTTGAAAACTATTTTCAAGGTTACGTACGTAAATTATGTGAAAGCTACGCTATAAGTTTGTTGGTGGCTCGCTTTGGTGAGAAGACACTCAGCAAGCCGCGGGAGTCGTGGGTCATGGATGCTGATGGGTGTAGGGTCAAAGAATACAGCAAAGTTATTGTCAGAGAACACCGGACACATCGGCTGCGAGCGCCACATATTTGTTGTGTTGCTGTGGCGAATACAGGATACATACCACTGCTGTTCGTACGGAGTGACCATCAACCACTCTGTCGAAACTGGGCCAAGTCGTACACCTACAGTACGCGACAGATGTTAAGAACCTGACAATTAATAATTTGAGACAGATTTTGGGGAAAAACATAAGAATGCGACCTGTTTCTACTGAAAATAGTGTGGAACGTTTACTGTATTAATGGTACGCAATTCCTCGTTACATCTTGATTTCCGTGAAATTTCCCAAGCGTTCGAGGCTATATGGTTATCGGATTTATCGTCAGGTACATTAATTTCAACCGTTTCGTCGAAGAAGCTGGCCCAAAGACTATGCAAAAAAATACAATAATAGACAATAGCCTACGTACAGCCTTCCCTCCTGTCTTTAGATGCCTAGTGGCAGTTGCAGGCTGGCATTCCGCGTCGTCGCACGGCCACCCCCCCTTGTCGGGTAGAGATGTCTTGGCATCTTGGCATCGTACTAATGCTGTAGGGTCATTTTTCGATACCCTTTTTATTTTCCTGTTTTTTCTTCCATCCTATTTACTTCGTATTATATCTGCCCTACGCGTACTTCTCCAGCCCCCTCCCATTCGTAACTCAGATCAGGGGTCACATAGCGGAGCACTCCTCCCCCCTCCCCGCTGCGGCACGTACCGTCATTTTTCGTACCTGCGGACGGCGACAAGCCTATATATATATATAGACTGCGACGGTATGATATTTTCATACCTTATTTTTCGTTTCATACCGTCATTGTTTCTGTTCTTCACACCGTCACATTAGCCCCTAACAGGAATTCGACGCGAGTCGACGAGAGGGAAGAAAGTGCTCAACTCTTCTCGCGATAAAAATGCAGGGCAAGTATGCATGTACCGTAGCGGGAAGGGAGAAGAAGAGCCTCCTTAGTGACCCCGGATATGAGTTACGACTAAAGAGGGAGAGAGAAAAGGAGGGCGAAGATAACAAATGGGATGGCAAAAAAAACAAAATGGGCGACAACACAGTTAGTCGATCCAACCACAGAACCAAAATTGGCCGGATTTTATACGTACGAGCACGTTTTAGTACGCAAAAGTCCCACAAAGCAGCGTAGCGTACGTAGCTGATGGTCCTAGTCCCCGCAGGCGCCCACTCGTGCGCTGCTGTGTGGCTTTTTTTGCCGGTGAGGTGCGCGAGCCCACACGTCGTTCACGGGGGTTTTGATGCTTTGGTAGCATCCGTAAGCGGGGGGAGTGCATCCTTGGCAGGGTTTCCTGAGTTTTTCGGGAATCCCGGTTGCCAACCACATTATGGAATCATTGATGGGTGTGTCGCTTTGCCGAGTACATATCATATATATACATGTAGGTCCTCGTTGGGAATAGGCTACAAGAGACGCGTGCTACAGTAGGGATAGCGCCTGATTTTTCCGAGATTTTTCTGAGATGTTTCTGAGATTTTTCTGAGATTTTTCCAGAGACTCCTCACTTGAAAATCCTACAACCGCCTCTGGGAAACGTTGAAACCCAAGCCGGAATACAACAATCGCGCGAGCTAGGCATGTACTGTACCGGATTCCCTGATTTTCTAAGATTTTTCTGAGATTTTTCCGAGATTTATGTGAGGCTCCTCACTTGAGAAGCCTACAACCGCCTTCGGGAAACGTTGAAACCTACCGGTATGCCGGAATACAACAATCGCGCGAGCTAGGCATGTACTGTACCGGATTCCCTTGAGAATGACGCAAGGGATCGAACGATATTCGGTATCTCCTCAGATTTAGGAGGGGACCGGTCAGTGAGAAATGCTTGGGCGCAAAGGGGAAAACCCCTTACTGCCACCGTAGTACGGCTCAAGACAGCAGCAGCAGCAGCAGCAGCAACAGCAGCCTCGACTAAGCAGTCGTCGAGCAGCACACAGCAGTAGTGCTGTACGCGATGTTGCAGCGAGACCGCCGTGTGTGTGGCGATCAATCTCCCCGTTCACACATGGTCACCCGTAACGTCGGATATTATGCTGGACTAGAGAAACAGGCAGGCGAACAATGGGAGATGTTGCGGGCCTACATGGGGGCCCCTTTGCATAGATTTTCCGCAAGCCCTTCGCATGAAATCTCACAAGCGTGGTGTTTGATACGAATAGCAATATCTCGTGTTAATCGTACTCCTTTATTGCTACTTTTTAGGCGTTGATCTTTCGAGCGAAACCGTCCTTCGACCAGAGAAGATTACGCTCCAACCCCCCCCCCCTTCACCCCCCCACCCCGACCACCCCCAACCCCCACGCTGACACGCCAACGGGATGATATCAGACAATATGTCGGCTTTTCTACGCGACGGATCCCCTGGAGGTGACGTGGACCTTCGTGGCGGGGTTCTTCGGGCAGGAGAAGGGGCGCGGGATCAAAGTGGACAGCTGGATCACCGAGTACAACCGTCTCCACAACGACAAAGAGTCAAGGTGTGGCTGCGACGGCGCGCTACCGCTGTAGGCCCTACCGACTGTAGACCGCTGCGAGGTACATAGCGGGTAGTGGCAGGTAGCTTGGCGCTGCGTTTCTCGCGCCCCCCCCCCCCCCCCCCCCCCCCCCCGCTATCTCAACGCCGACGTCCTTGCTTGGCAAGAGACGAAGACGGATGAGCCCCTGTCATAAGATTTTTGTCCTTTCCCCTTCGGTGCCTGTTGTGAGAGCTTGCACTCCTCTCTTTCTTTATTTTCCGTTACTGCGTGCGCGGTCTTTCTGGCTATCTGGCTATCCGTCCATCTGTCTGTCTGTCTGTCTGCGTCCCGCCCACTGTGCAGGCCCCCATCATGACTACGTAGTAGCGGGTATTAGTTTCGATGTTGACGTTTTTTATATATATATTTTTGTCTTGTATTGTTCGCGTTTTTTTAATGTTTCCGTGCTGCTGCTGCTGCTGCTGGTGTTGCCTACCTTGAAACGACCCCCCCCCCCCCCCTGCCCCAGCGTCGAAGAACGAGAGGGGAGCTACGCCAAGCTGGTGAACGCTTACTACGAGCTGGCGACGCTGTTCTACGAGTGGGGGTGGGGGTGCTCGTTCCACTTCGCCTCCAGGTGGCGTGACGAGACCTTCTCGGACTCCATCAAGGTAAGACGGCCTGAAATACGCTGTGACCTGTAGCGCGAAGAAGCCCTCTTTTACTGCTGGAGTCTCGCAGTCGCTCGCAGGACCTTCTTGACCGGGGGGGAGGGGGTGGAGGGGCGGCGGAAGATGTTTTAAGCGCATTATTTTAGTGACGAGGAGAACGGGGCGACAGCAGAACAGCCCCCTGTGAGCAGGGAGGATGCATGGCACGTATACGGTACAGTACACCCCCCCCCCTCCTCCCTCTCTTCCTCCCTCCTTATACGTAGTTCACCGTAAGACCCTGCTCGAAGCGCCATAAGACAAAACAACACGCCTAGCCCAATGTGTTCCCTCTGTATCGAGCGACTCGCACAATTGCGCCCTTCTCTATGTACCAGGTATATATAAACGAGCCGAATGCTCTTTTTCACCGGTGGACGCCCAGGCGCCTCTCTGCCGATAGTATTTTTACGTAATTGCACACCTGCCTGCTATGTATTAACAGTAGGCCGGTTTACAATACCGCAAAGCCTCCGTCGCTGGTTCCGACGCCGCTTTTTTGTTTGTTGTTGGTGTGCTCTCGGTGCCGCTGTCATTTCCTCATTCGCACCTCTTTTTTTTTGCCATTTTTCTTTTTCTTTTTTTTTGTTACCTCAAAATTATTCGTTCTCACGGTTTTGCCTTTTTGTGTTGCGTGTTTTTTATTTTATTATTATTGTGGACACACTTAGCGGCACGAGTACTACCTGGGCGGCCGTCTGGGAGTCAGCCCGGGCGCGAAGGTACTGGACTGTGGATGCGGCATCGGCGGCCCTTACCGCAACATCGCCAAGTTCACCGGCGCGGATATCACGGGAATCACCATCAACGAGTACCAGGTGAGAGAGGAAGAGCGGCGGCCGTGGGGGCGGCGGAGGCGGAGCGAGCCGAGATATTTAAGATGTGATGATGGTGGTTGTGGTGGTGATGGTGGTGGTGGTGGTGGTGGTGATGGTGGTGGTGGTGGTGATGGTTGTGATGGTGGTGGTGTTGGTGGTGATAGCGGCGGTGGTGGTGGTGGTGGTGGTGTTGGAGGGGGTGGTGGTGGTGTTCAGTTTTCCGTGTCTGCGGTACCACCGCCGTTAAAGAAGACCCCTTCGTCTTCGTTTGTCTGTACCCATGATCTGTGTTTGTGTTGACTTACTATCCTAATTGTGCGCAACTGTTTTCGGATGTATTGTTTGGTGTTGTGTCGCGTTGCGTTTGTGGTTTGTCTTACTGTTCATAGGTGAAGAGGGGAAACGAGGTTAACAAGAAGGCGGGCGTCGACAGCCAATGTCGATCCATCCAGGTGAGCTTTTATTTGTATTTTCCACGATCCATCGTTTTGTATTTTCGTATTATTGTGTACCTGGTACTGGTTTTGGCCACAAGTAGAAGTAGTAAAGCGCTCCTTTTGATGCTACCGCTATAGAGCTATTTAAAAAAGGCCTGTATGAAACCTGCAGGTTCGGCTGTACGCACAGCGGCAGGTAGGATCGCACATTGTGTAATACGGCCTGGTCTCGAGCAGCTGTGTCGGCGAAACGCCGCAACTTCTTCTCAAGCGGCCCCCAACTCTGGCCAGCGTACGCAAGGGGTTGGGTTCCCCCAAGACTGAACATCATTTCGTAGCCAGGATTTTTCAGCGGAGGGTCTAGGCCACCCCTACTGTACGGCCACGTGTGCCGTCACACGTACGGTGTCTGACACCTGACGGGACACATTCCTCCGTCAAATCACGCCTTGCGCCCACGTTTTTCGCGCGTCGTTCTTCGGTTCTGGCACTTAACCTTGTCATCGGAGCCACTGACGAGCTTACCGTACAGACGGTACCCAGTGTGACGCCCCCCCCCCTTACCCCTCCACGACTACGGCCATGCATGATATGAGTAACCCCCCCCTCCCCTTCCATTTGTCAATGGTCAAGCGACTAAGGCAAGCAACAAATGAGTACGCCCCCCCCCCCTCCCCCCCTTCCACTTCGCTCCTCCCTACTGTAGGGGGACTTCATGAAGCTGCCCTTTGAGGATGGCTCCTTCGACGGCGTGTACGCCATCGAAGCCACCTGCCACGCCCCGCAGAGGTAAGTCGCGCCACCTTC
This sequence comes from Saccharina japonica, assembly GCA_008828725.1. NCBI lineage: Eukaryota > Phaeophyceae > Laminariales > Laminariaceae > Saccharina > Saccharina japonica. The sequence continues at coordinate 50,684 of MEHQ01000098.1, forward strand.
GGGGCATTCGATACGCCGAACGCCAGGCATTGGGGCAGGGTCGCTCTTCGATGCGTATGATATATACCGAAGCTCCGCCGCGTTTTTTTTTGTACGCGTGGTGAAGCGGCTGGAGCCCCCGCGCTTTGCGTAGTGCGATCGATCGCGCGGCGCCAGCGGCTACATGCAGGCACATCGTGTGTCGTGTCGGTCCGGAAGAGAGCCGATGTCGTACGCACCATAGCGAAGTGTTTTTGTTATTTTTTTTCGGTGTTTTGGCGTATCTGGGTACACGGTAGTAGGGCTCCCTTCACCCGATAGCGCGCGGGGGAACTCAGGCTTGTGCTAAGGATATGGTGAGACAGGCGGCCCGCTGCCGATGCTGAGCCTGCCATGCGTCTCAAAACCATTCAATACCCCAGCCCCGCGAGACTCAAAAATCGGTGTGCGCGCCGCGGAAGAGTCTAGAGCGCTGGGCGTTTCGGCCTTGCTGCCCCCGCTCCTCTCTCCCTTCCCGTGCATCATGCCCCACGCCCTGCGCCCCAGTTCCAGTAGCGGCCAGGGGACACAGGTACAGATTGTGTTTGCACCGTTTGTGAAGATTTGCCGCTGTGGCATACGACGGCAGAGGCTGACGGGGACAATACTCCGAAAAAAATGGACCGACCCCCGCTCTGGCCGCCCCGCCCCGCCCCTCCCATCCTCTCCCCCTCGAAACCTCTTGCTTTTTTTTGGCCCGACGTGGCTTGAACGGCGATGCCAGGGAGGGCGTTTACGGGGAGATATACCGCGTTCTGAAGCCGGGGTCCGTCTTCGCGTGCTACGAGTGGTGCCTCACGGACAAGTACGACCCGAGCAACGAGAAGCACCGCGTCATCAAGAAGCAGATTGAGGTAATCTAGCGAGCGAGCGAGCAAGTGTCGCGCGCACGTACTGTAGTACCGGACTGGCGCGCGGTAGAAGAGGGAGGGCCGGGGACGGGGGCGGGGACGGTTTATAGCGCAGGGCTTCACACCCGAAATCAATTTCGACTGTCGCATAATTAAGTCGGTGTAGACTGTCCCAGGTTTTTGTGCTATTGTACGTAGTCCGACGGTGATGCGTGCCCCGGTGTGTCGTTACCGTATGTTTTGCTCTTTTTTTTTTTAATCCCCCTCCGGCGGATTGGTAATAATAATTTTGCGTTGATAGATGCGCCTCTGTGGGGGGTGGGGTCCCGTCCCGGTTCGTTCGCGACTCAAAGGACGCGGCGACATAGGACACAGAGGTCTGCCGTCATAGTGGCACGCAGAAGAATGAACGCGCCCTGTTTTTCAGTAGCTGGAGCGTGTCAGGAGTTTTGAGCGACCGAGATACGGCCGCTTTCGCTCGATCCATCAGCTCGATGTCCCTCCTCTGCTGTATTTGTTTAGGACTGGTTCTGGCAGCCTGTTTTAGTTATGTGTTGGCTGGCAACGTCGCTCGGCGTTTTTGTTCTTGTGTTTATGCTATGCTGTCTCCTCTGCTGCTGCTGCTGCTTGATGTTGCTGTTGTTCTTGTTACTGCTGTTGCGAATTGGTTGCTGCTGCTGTTATTGCTGCTGCTGCTGGTGCCGCTGGTGCCACTGCTACCACTGCTGGTGGTCTTGTTTTTGTTGCCGGACCATATGCTATGCACCTCTCTCTCGGTCGACAGTCGCCCAGCAGCTGCCCGCTCGCTCTTCCCTTCGCTGTTTTTTGTTTGCGCACCCAATCTTGAAAATTTCCTGAACATAAGACTCACTGCAACCTTTGACCTTAACTGAGCAGGAGGGCGACGGCCTCCCCGACATGATCACCCCAACACAAGTGGACTCGGCCCTTAAGGCCGCGGGTTTCGATATCTTGGAGGCGCGTGACGCCGCGCTCGACCCAAACCCGGGGGGCATCCCTTGGTTCCAGCCTCTGACGCCAAGCTGGAACGTGCTGACGCAGAGGTTTCAGTTCACGTGGCTAGGCATGCGGATCACCAAGGCGGCCCTTTGGGTGATGGAGCTGGTGAGCATTTTTCTTGTTTGTTACCTGGTACTTTTTATTCGTTTATTTTCCTGTTCTCGTTTTTATTTTCCCCCCTTCTTTCCTCCCTTTCCTTTCCTTTCCTTTCCTTCTTTCCGTTTTGGGTTTTTTATGTGCCTGGTATAGCCCTTTCCATGTCCTCCTTTTCCAATTTCTTCCTGTAATATTCCTAGTGTGCCTGTTCGCTGCTAAATTTGGTTTCATCTCGCAGGATATGCGTTCGACTGAAATCCATCGATTTTACAGCCATTTGTGAAATAACAAAGAATAACAAGGGAGTGGACAAACATGCGTAAGCTATCGCGAAGCACGAGGCTCATAACCTGTGTGTAGCAGCCAACAAGGATGGATCCAAGTGCCGCAGTAGAACAAAGCGTCTAAAATACGTTTCTGCGGGTATGTTACCATAGGTACCATACAGATCCGCATGATTCCAACAAGTTATGAGCCTCGTATTACGCGGTGGCTGTTTACGTTTTTTTATCCACTCTCTTCTTCCTTGTTATTCCACACAACGGCTGGAAAATCGCCGCAGGCCCTCGCGTAACACGAGGCTCATAACTTGTCAGGATAATGTAGATCTGTATTGTGCCTGTGGTATCATCCACACACACATTTACTTCGAAGTATATGTATACGCCTGTTCTACTGCCACACATCCTTGTGGCAGCTAACACACAGGTACCATACAGATCCACATGATTCCGACAGGTTATGAGCCTCTTATTCCGCGACGGCCTACGTCGATATGTCCACTCTCTTGTTCTTCTTGATTTCGCGCACCTGTTTTCTCTTCTTTTTTGGTCAACATAAGAAGAGGGACCCACAGCCCCGTTGGCCCGTTTTTGGGTCGGAGTTGGTTTCCCGCAGAGGCGTTTTTTGTAGCCCCCTCTGCACGCTGCGTGGCAGCGGCGAGGACTACCGTATATGACACTGTATACCACACCCCCTTGGACGAGTTTCAACGCTGATTTTCTCGACGACCGGTCGAGCGCTAACCCCGAGCGACCCGTCCATGGAAATATCTCGACGAGATGCTCGGAAAGCCACCTTTGTCGTTGTCTGTGCCCCCCGTGGTTATGGAGAAAATTCGCTTCAAAATTCACCCCAGGGGGTGTGATATACACTGTCATGTACGGTACTCCGGAACAAACAGAACCGCAACGCCGGGACCAACGGTTTCCTCTCCTCGCTTGGTTCTCTTGTCTGGGTTGTGCGGGCTTGCTTGGCACCCGCGTTGCCGTCTGTTCCGCCCCGCGGCCGTATTGTTGTCTCGCCTGGGTTCGCGCGAAACTAGCGTGGGTGGTCGCTTTTTGGTCGCGTGGTCGTGCACGGAACGTTGACGCCTGCTTCGACCCCGGCGTGCCGATGATGATGGTGATGATGTTCTCAAATTAGCTCAATTTCCTGAAATCTAGCTTGTGATCACAAAACAGGCTAAAAAAAGGTGTCTCGATGGAAGAAAACAAACAAGGACAAAATAAACGCGCAACGTGCACCACACTAGTACCAGTACGTAAGGAAACGGTACTAACTATTAATAGCTGTGGTACACCAGGACACCAGGTACCATCCCGTACCACTTGCAACCAAATATCACCAGGAACATATCCATGGCATAAATAAGTACACCCGAAAACATATGAATAAAAAAAACAGTAAAAAACAAGTACGAAGAGGGTAAAAATGAAAGGAAGAGAAAATAAAAGAAAATAATAGAATAGAAAGGCGGAAAAAAAAAAGAAACTAAACCAAACATGTGCTCAGGGTACAGGCCGAGTCCCGAAGGGTCAAGGTTACTGTTCGCTGGTACGATCGGTCCTATATCCAGCTGATGGACCACCAGAAGGATGACACACTAAAGACCAGACTGAAGACAAGAAGGCGGCAGAAACAACGAGTGAGAACCGACGCTAAAAAAAGTATCTGATGTCGATCTTGACGAGTGGCGTGCCAAAAACGAACGGGATTGCTGACGTCGAATTCGGGCCCCGTGTGTTTGCACCCCCCCCCCCCCCCCGTCTCTCAGGTGAAGCTCGCGCCTGCGGGTACCAGCAAGGTGCAGGGCATGCTGCAGCAGGGGGGCATGGGTTGCGCTCAGGGGGGGCTCACGGGAGTGTTCACCCCAATGTACTTGGCCGTTTGCCGCAAGCCTCTGTAGGCTTCCGACCGCTCGTTCAAGCTCGGGTGCCTCGTAGTATATGATGGGTGTATGGTCTTCCGTCCCAGGGTGTTGTCCAGAGGAAGGGGAGGCCGCTTGATTTTCGGGAAGTCGGTGCGGCACGCGCTGTAGGTGCACCGCGAAACGGGACGTCTTGCTTTGTCGGCGTCATCGTGCTCGCTTTCGTTGCCGTTGCTGCTGACGCGGCTGTAGTCGTTGCTAGGTTGCTGGTGTTGAAATATTGTTGTGAACTTTGTTGTTGCCATTAAACCAGCGGAGCTACGGGTTCTTCGTACTTATTATGCGGTTTAGTATTTACATTGAGCTGATTTCGTGCAGTGTGCTGCCCCGCTGTGTGCTGCCGTGAGGCTGTTTCGCGTACCTTCTCGATACTTGGCGCGGCGGCGTGTACCGGTCGATAAACGCGCGTCTCTGGCTTTACTGCGGGCCGTTCCTTGCCCCTGGACTGCTGCACGGCGGGACAGAAAGCGGGGTGCCAGGGTGACTCAATTTTGGTTTGTATTACCGTTATACATAAGTATGCGGCGAAAGCAGCAGCAGCAGCAGCAACAGCACAGCAGCAGAAATGATCACGCATCGCAGCAAAAGTAGCAGTGTCGTATTTTTTTTCATTTTTCAGCGCGGCTTGCTTTAGGCACACTTTCGGGTAAGGGTCGGGGGAAATCCCCCGCTTGAGCTCCACACCGTTTCGTTTGGAGCACTTACTAGGTTAGTGACGAGCACACAACTAGGAATGCACTTCTGACATGTCCGACGGCAGCCAGTGATAGTAGTAGTAGCAGCACCACAGCAGAAAGAGCAGTGTCGCCCGCGAAAAAAACAGTTTTCAGCGGTGCTTGCTCTGGGTGTACTCCGGGGACGGGTCTCGGGATGGGCCCCCCTGCTTGAGCTTAACACCGTATTCTTAGCACTTGGTTAGTGATTGTTAGTGATTGATAACCAAAAGGCTTCAGTTCGGACTTGTCCGACCACAGTCAGTGATAGTCAGCAGTGGCAGCAGCAGGCCAGCAGAAACAGCCTCGTCGCCCGCAAAAAAACAGTTGTTAGCGGGATATGTATGCTCTAGACGTGTTCCGGGTACGGGTCGGGGTGAGGCCCTCGCTTGGGCTACACAAGTTTGTTTTAGGGCACTTGCTTGGTTATTGGTTATCGTATACACACGTAGGGCTATTTATATCTGATTCGTCCGATGGCAGTCAGTGGTTGTTGTAGTAGCAGCAGGGGTGGCAGCGCCGTGTGTTAAAATATTTCAGCGCCTTGATGTGCGTGGTTATACCATCTCTCGTGTAGTACCCTGTACAGCACTACGTATTGGTAGTAATAGTATAGCGCCTGGTTTCACGTTTGCTTGTTGGTTGCTGTTGTTGTATCTTTTCTCCGGAGCTGCCGTCCGCCAGTATCAAGAGCACGGCAACACACACTCGGTACACAGCATAAACCATTATGGCAGACCCTCTGAGACGCTATTATTGGAAGAAGAAAAACCAAAAAGACGAATGGAAGGAAGGAAAAGAGTACAACATGTAGCCGCATATAGCCAGATGTTTCACATGTTGTTCATACTTTCTTCGTGTAAACTACGAAAAAGCGGCCCGACAGCAGCGGAGTACGCCGCCCTTTTTCGGGCGCAGGGGTCCCTGCTTGGAGGAGTCCGCGTTGTATGGGAGGTGGTCTTCTTGTGAAGCCGGTACAATGTATTCGTGATGTTCATCGAATCCAGTAGCCTTTTGCCTCCAGGCTTCCTGCTCATGCCCTGGTGACTTTTGCCCCGCTTGGCGTTGCCGGTGACGTTGGAGTCTTCCTTCTCCGAAGCCCTGGTACGAGTACTCGGAAGTCGAACTCTTCGTCGCGTGTAGCAGTGCTACGCAGACGATGTGATACAGCGACCCCGAGAAGCCCAAAGCGGGTCCCTACAGAGGCAGTAGCAGAGCTCACATGCCTCAGGCGTAGTCTTCACTCGACGTACCCGATCGACCGCATCTCTAACTTGATGCGCCAAGCGCGTTTTGATCGTGGCTCATAGCCTGTTGACACAATGAATGGCTGCATTGTATATTTCGTGGTGTGCGGCGTCAGTCGATAGGAGGCCCAAGCACTGCTGTCAGTCGGGGTGTTGTGTCCGAACTGCTGCACCTATCATTTAACTAAAACGACTCCTCGATTAAGGTGACAAATCCAAATAAATGTGCTCGTATTACCCATAATAGTGTTACGGCAATGCTGGAATAATGCGGAAATGCCGGTAAATATCTGGTAACAGGTATTGGGAGAGAACAACTATCTACAGTCCATGGACTGCAACTCTTAACTACAGTGCACACGCTATTCCGCTAACCCCGACCCGAACCCAACCGTATACTTCTGCGCCTGATATGTGGGAGCAGCGTGCCAAAAGAGATCTGGTCGGGGTGGGATCGGGGTAGACGGGTTGACCAATCAAAATGGAGGTGTAGTCTATTGGGCACCCCGTTTCACCCCTACAATACTAAATCGCTCAGAATAGAGTGTGGACTGCACTTAAGTCTTGTAAATCGAGTACAAATACGATTACTTTTTCGTGATATCCCCCGATCCAGCAGCCTTGCCTCTAGGCTTCCTGCTCTTGCGCTGGTGACCGTTGCCCCGCTTGTCGTTGCCGTCGGCGTTGAAATCTTCAATTTCCGCAGCCATACGTTGCACTCGGAAGTACGTTTTGTCCTATGCAACAGCGCAGTCCGAAGGCGATGTAGTACGGTGACCCCGAGAGTCCCACAGTCGCGTCTCTGCAGACGTAGTCGTGGTAGTAGTAGCAGCAGCAGCTCGGGCCTCAGGCGTAGGTCCTCACTCGGCGTACCCGATGGACGTCAGCTTTATGCTGATGCGCCAAATGCGTTTCGAGGCTTATAACCTGTCAACAGAATACTCGCATGTTGTGCGCAGTAGTGCGGCTGCTGAGCTACGCCGGTCAGTCGACATGACGCAAGCACCGTCAGTCGGGGTTTTGCTTGAGCTTCAACTCGCAGAACAGCTCCATCCAGACGAACGTCGTACCCCTGCTGGCTCGCATATCTGCGGTACTTACGCACATCGAGGCTCATAACCAGCTGATATAAGTTTTTCGGCCTGTTTTGTGGCGGGCGCACTTCAGCCAAAGGCTTCTCGTGAGCTTGGCCCAGACGACATACATGTGAAGCAACAGCAGTTGTTGAAGGGTGACGCTTTCCGGGCCATATGTGGAACAAAAGAGGGGACCGAGTGAGCGTACTCGTAAGCATCCTACAGTAGATCACCTTGTTGGCAAAGCACACGTTCTACGTCTAGATGTATTTATCGTATGGGTTGATCCGCAATGTTCTGACCGAGAGCGATGTTCTTTGAGACTTGTCCGTGAACATTGATACTTTTGCTCAAGTGCACAAGCTACTCTGTGCTTTTGTCAACGTCCCCGCGAAGGTTCTGTCTCTCGTTGCATGCGTAGATCCCGCCATTTTAGGTCTATCGTTTGCCCGAGAGGTTACGGGTATCTGTGACATCAGTGTTGCATGACTCTGTGGTCGTCCGTATTCCTAGACTATTTATTTGATGTTGACACACTGTCTCGTGGACAATCAATTGCCGACGGCATGCCAGATACCCTCGGCATGTGCGAGGCAAAAGGTAGCCCTGCTTGATCTTCTCTACAAAAGTTGGTGCGAAATCCGCGCTGCTATATACCAAGACAAGGAGGGACAGGCGACGCAGAGAAGTCGAGTCGAACCGGGGTTCCTCCTTCCCTCATTGGCGTCGACGAACGACATCATGTTTAAGTAGTCCCACCGCAAATTGACTACGACATTGATATGTTTTTGCTATCAAGTTGCTTGTTCGTGTAGATAGACTGAGTAATGGTGCCTGCCGTGCCAGTTACTATACATTCACCCTGGCGTGCTTCACAATGATAATAATAGCGTTCACGCGACTGCATTGACGAGTTAGGGCCGTTATTACCGATTGTTTTGCCCTACGTGAATTTCCCGATAAAAAGAGGATTGCTACGATACATAGGCGTTCCTGTTTTAAAAAGAGGATTGCTACGGTACATAGGCGTTCCTGTTTTTTTCCCCTCTGTTAAATGTTTCGGATCTTCTTTCTCCTCTTTTTCTTGATATTTTTTCAAGACAAAGAGGAAAACCAGGTAAAAAGTTCTTCGGTGATAACGGGCCTTAGATAGATAGGCTGAAATGCGCCTATTCGCCACGGTATATATTTTTTCCCCGTTACCGAGCAGCGACTTAGTGGGCTACTACCACTAGTTACTTGTACCAGGTACGAATACGTGTACTCAGTACGTAGTACCTGATCTTTGTTTTTTTCTACCTCTGACTGGTACGTTTTGAGCACCGCTCGGTATTATTTACTTATTTTCCTGTTTTTTTGGAGGAACAAGAAAAACACAGCAACGACAACGGCAACAACATGCCATACACGGGTGTGCCCGCTGCTGCTGCTGCACGTGTGTTGCCGCGTCGATCGATCCATTGCGAGTTGGAGGCAGGCACACTCGCCAGCAAAACGTACCACCGTGCGTAATAAAACATACGATGCCCATCATCCATCATCCATCATCAATGCCATTTTATACTTCGAGTATGTATTTACTGACGGCGCTGCTTGCTCTATGTACCTATCCAAGTCCTTCTCGGGAGAAGCATACAAACAACAAGCAGTACTATATTATAATACTCTTCCTTTGCTACCAGCTAAGCAGCTAGCTGCAGTTCAGTTACACTACCCAGCACCTAAATGCCGTTCGAATGAACCCCCTCTCTCCTTTCTGCTTCCAGACAAAATAGGTACAACAACAAGCAGTAGTAAATGTAAGTGCTGCTATTTTACCTTCTGACCGTGCATACATGCAAGATATTCGTCACTCAGTCCTACAAAAAAAATCAGCATGTATATATTATCTACCAGGGTATAGTTAGTATTACTGCTGAATTCATGAATTACGAATCAGACTGACTCGCTTTCATTCCAGCCCAACAAAAAAAAAAAAAACGTGGACCACACTGGGCTCCAACCGAATTTCATACAAACAAACAGGGACGGACATAAATAAGTAGAAGACGCAATGCACCATCCGGCGCCCCACAAGGCCACCCACTAATTAACAGCGATGCCGCTTCTCCACGCTACTTTCCCCACCTGGCCTAGCTGCCTATGATACCTTCACAAGGAAACCCGAGATGATAACAACTTTTCTCTCATCTACGGTAACCAGCCGTCTATACAGCAGCAGCAAGGAACGGCACGACGTAATAGACGCAAAAGCGCGCCCGGCGCCCACCCCAAGCTGTTTGTTGTTGTTCTCGGTACAAACATCAACCAATGGTCACACTCACTCTCATCACCTTCGCTCGCGCAAGCTGAACTATACAAACCAAACCAAACCAAACCAAACAAAAAAAAAAACGGACGCCTCATCGTCCGTCGCCATCATCATGCCATGCACTACAACTAAAAACAGGACACCCCACCATCACCACCACCATCATCATCATCGTCTTCATTACAATCACCACCATCCGATATCCGAAAACAGCCGAGGACGCAACCCGACAGGACGCACTATTGTACGTACACCTACCCCTCACATGCATCGCGCGAAACTGCTCGTTACCACAGACAAGAAACAAAAAAAAAAAAAAAGAACCAAAAGAAAAGAAAACGAGCAAAGCATCGCGCAAGAAATGCAGCCCCCCAGCTAGTGAGCGATTAACCGCCCCAGATACGACCAAAATGAAGTTTTTCATACCCGTACCACATTCATTCCCCGCCATATCACAAAAATACAAAAAAAGCCTTTCCATCCTAAATCGCACTACGAAAACCAGCCTCTGGAACTCTCCTGTTCCTTCCCAGCAAACGATTCCGCAGCTCGGGAGGAGAACAACGAGAGAAACCGACACAGGAAATAACTGATGGTCGTTCGAGCAAAATACCATAGCACCAAAAAAAGAGACCCCCACGCACACATAAACAGGGAAGGCGGGGGAACCACGGCACAACAATAATGCACAACACGAGATATATTTTTTTTCCTGCCAAAAAATGCCCTCGAGGTTAAAAAAAAAAACATTTTTCGTCAGCGCCGTATAGTGGTGGTGGTGGTGCAAAAACCAACGGGAAAGAGGCAAAACACACTCACGAAAAAAAAAACTAGCAGTAAAATAAGGTAGGGAACAACGATTTATTTGCCCACGAGAAAGGGCACAAAAACCACAAAAAGGCTAATAAGAAGAACAAACGAAGAAAACGAAAATAGGCGGTGGGGGGGAGGGGGGGGGGGATGGAAAAAAAGCGACGCGCACGCCGCACAAATAGGACTGACCGTGCACCCTCTTGAGTTGCGGGAGACAACGTAACATGTGCCGTAAGGGTAAGAATCCCCTCGCATTCAACTTGCCAGTCGGAGACTCTTCTGCCTTCCCGTCTATAATAAAGCAATCGAAGCAATGCGCGTGCGCGCGCGCGCGCGTTTTTTTTTTTTTTTTTGTCAAGAACACAAAAAAAACAGAGCAATTTAACAGCAATAAAAACACCATACGAACGAAAAAACGAAAAAAAGATGTGGCCCCCAGAACGCTCGCTCGCTTTTTTGCTGACAAGCAACAATAAAAGCAAAACAAAAAACAGAATATGTACTTATTCCATCATCCATAAGGGCGTTACGTTCCACACGGGGAAACAAATCAGGGGTACAACAGGAGGGGGCCGGCAGCAGAGGGCGCAGGGTAGAGAAACGAAATCCACGCAAAAAAAAAAAAAAAAACGACGCGCTCGAAAGACAAGTCAAGTCAGTCCTCTATTACACCGGGGGGCGGGAGCACCTGTTAAAAGCGTACACCTTGCACCTCTCTAGGTGCAGGTAACCAATCGTCCGGCGCACTGCCGACGAACTCGGCAACAGCAAGAGCGCATGCAGCCAGCCCCCCCTCTGCAACAGGGCGGGCGCCCTTACGCAACTACACAGCCGCGTGTTCCCAAGAACACCCCACCCCGGCGCGCGAGAGAGAGAGCAAAAAAAAAAAAAGACATCGCTTCTTTCCACAGGAGGATCGATCGATCGATCGATCGATCCATTCATTTATCCATCGGTCGGTCGAGAGAGCGCGTCTGCAGGCTTCCTCCCGCCAGAAATGGCGCCTAATACCGCGCAAAGCCTCGCTTGACTTCCACAGGCGAAGGAATGGACAGGAGGGCGTGGAGGGGGAGGTGTACTCATGCCATACATGGCCGTAGTCGTACCTTTCGACAAGAACGACCCGCGCCGCCACAACTTCGCGCCGCCGCCGCCACCGCCGCCGCCACCACCAACCGCCACAGCCCACACCGCCACCACGCCCAAGCAGTTTCTTCCTCCGGTTTCGGCGCCCCCCCCCCCCCCCTCCCCTTCCCTTTCCCCATTTCCCCTTATCTTCACGCTTTCCTCCTTTCCCGGGAAAAACCCTAGTCCGGGGGAGGCGACCTACTCAAACGCGGCTCGACCAAAACTCAACGCGGCATCTGCGCAAAAGAAAACTCGCTGTCGCCCAAGCTTTCCCCGCTGTAGAACCCGGGCATGCCCTTCAGGGTCTCCAGCCGCGGCACGCTAAAGCTGGTTGATGGCCGGTCCCCCGGCTCCTGCTTCCTCCTGCCGCCTCTCCGTATTCCAGACCCGCCCGTCTGCGCTAAGATACCCGCTGTCATACCGACGCCGCTGACAGGCATACCATTCCCCCGGGTGGCGGCTCGACTGGTAGAGGAGACCGACGTACTCGTTGGTCGCCCCGATGTGCTCTCCTGCCCGCCCCCGCCCCCCGGGCCCGACGCCGGTCGACATCCTCCCGCCGACAGACACCGCCCGTCCGTGCTCCCCTTTCCCCGGCGTGGCCGGGTCTAGCACCTGAATTCCGCGCAGACCGCGCTGCGGCTTCCCCTCCTCCTCGCTGCTGCTGCTCCCCGAGTCGTCGAATACGCTGCTCTGCCCCACGCCCCAGTTGCGGCGGGCGCCCGTGCTGCCACCTCCGCCCTTCCCCTGGTTAAACCCCACGCCGCCGCCGCCGCCGCCGCGTGCACCACCGCCACCCTCGGCACCGTCACGGTGGTCCTCGCTCGCTACCGCGTGCGTTACCGCGTGTGTTACCGCGTGTGTTACCGCGTGGGTTACCGCGTGCGTCCGCGGTGCGTGCGTGACCGCGTGCGTTACGGCATGCGTTACCGCGTGCGTCTGCCCGTGGCCCTGCCCGTGGCCCTGCCCCTGCGCATGCGAATGCCCTTGCGAAGGATGCCCCTTCGAATGCCCCTGCGAAGGATGCCCCTGCTGCGACTTCCCCTGGGAAGAACGCCCTGGCGGATCATGCCCCTGCGGATCATGCCCCTGCGAGTCATGCCTCTCGTCGTGCCCCTGCGCGTAAGACGTCGGAGCGCGCGCCGTCAACGCGTACGTCGGGGAGTGCCCCGCCACCGCGTGCGCCACCGCGTCCGTCTCCGCGTGCCTCGGCACGTGCGTCACAACCTGCGCCGAGCGCGTCCGCGTCCGCGGCCGCGCCGCCGCCGGCGGCTCGGGCTCCATCTCGTACTCCATCTCGTGGTCTACGAGATAGGCGGGGACGATGATGCCGTCATCGCTCCCCATCGTCACCTCGCCCCACGCGCTACGTACGCCGACAAGCGTACCCCCCCTGCTGACCTCGCCGGTGCCGCCGCCGCCGCCCCGCCCACCGCCGCGGCCGCTGCTCTCGAGGGCGTCGATGCTGGCGGGGCCTATCCTAGAGTTCAAGATGGCGTTTATCGCCGCGGGCGAGGCACACATCTCGTCCTCGCTGCCCATGCTGTTCCGCCCCCACGAGGCCCGAATGCCGGCGAGTGCGCTCCCCCCCCCTCGCCACCTACTGCTACTACTCCTCGGCGGTAAGGGCTGCTCGGAATCGCTAATCTCGCTCGTCGACGGCCCCAGCCCCCACTTGCGTCGCGCTCCCGCCATGCTGGTGCGGCCGCCGCAGGCGCCGCCGGTGCTATTCCTCGGCGGTAAGGGCTGCTCGGAATCGCTCATCTCGCTCGTCGACGGCCCCAGCCCCCACTTGCGTCGCGCTCCCGCCATGCTGGTGCGGCCGCCGCAGGCGCCGCCGGTGCTATTCCTCGGTGGCAAAGGCTGATCGGAATCGCTTATCTCGCTCGTCGACGGCCCCAGTCCCCACTTGCGCCGCGCCCCCGCCATGCTGTTGCTGCGGCCGCCGCTGTTCCGCTTCGAGCCCATGGTCGGCGACGACGCCGCCGCGCCGCTGCCGAAGTGCGAGCCGTCCCCCCTCGAGGGCGAGAACCAGCTGCGTCGCGAACCGCGTAAATGGTTGTTGCGGCCGACGCCTCCGCCGGTCGTGCGCCGGTTGAAGGCCGCGTTGATCGCCGCCTGCTGGAGAGAGTTAACGTCTTCATAGTCGTCGTCGTCGTCTCCCTGCTGCTCCCTCTCCGACTGGGGGGGCAGCCCCCAGCCCCTCCGGACGCCGGTTATGCTGCTGCGGCCGGAGCTGCTGCGCCGGCGCTCGAACTCCTCGTTGGCCATCGCCGGGTAGTCCACCCCGTCGTCGCTGTCCATCGTCGACTGCCCGCGCGCCCAAGTCTTCTGCGCGCCGGCGACACCTCGCCCGCTAACGGGTCTGGAGGTGGGCGGAGTCCCCGTCGATATCCCCTCCACGCTGTCCTTAGCGACAAGAAACTGGCCGATCCCCCTCGGGCGGGAAACCCTCCCGTCGTCCCCGCTAGAGCCCCGCGGCCTGGTGCCCGGAAGAGGAACGTCATCCTCCGACTCGGAGACGTCGTGGCCCCAGCTGACGCGGGCGCCGGCCATCGCGCTCCCGCTGGGCCCGGAGCGTGCCCGCGCTCGAGCGGCCTCCATCCTGATGCTCTCCGCCAACCCTTCCATCTCGGCCTCGCTCGGGATCGGCCCTCCGGTCCCCGGAACCCTGGGCGGGAGGTTCCCCTGCTCCGAGGGGGGCTCCACTGAAACCTCTTGCCTCAGCTTGCTGCTGCTGCCGCCGCTGGAGGCGCGTGCCCTTCCCGGCATCGCCCCGCCGCTCCCGCTCCCGCCGCCGCCGCTGTCGACCCCGGACATCGAACTCGTGGCAGGGCTTCTGCTAAGGGCCGTGGCCCGGCCCTGTCTGCCGCCGCTGCCGCTCCCCATCTCGATCCCCGCCGATTTTTTCGCGGCGCCTCGCCGAGAGGTGACCGGGTTCGCAGAGTGCGCCGAAGCGTGGCCGCCGCCGCCTCCGGCGGCGGCGCCGCCGACCCCCGAAACGCCGGCGAACCCGCTCGACGCCGACGGAGCCGTCGGCGGCAGCCGCCGCGGTCCGGGCGGGGTCGAGTAGACCGCCGCCGACGCCGCGCTCGTTCTCCTTCTGTGGCCGCGGCCCCCCTCTTCATCACTACCTCCGCTACCGCCACTATCACCGCCACCGCCACCACCGCTACCGCCGGCCGTGGGGAACGCGAAGAAGGACCCGGAGGCAGAGGCCGAATGCCCAGCGCCGCCGTCGGGCGATGGAGTGCCGTCATCCTCCTCTGTAACGTGGCTGCCGTCTCCCGTGCCCATCTTGCCCGCCACGGCGGACTTGCGGCTGCGCCCCCCCGACACGAACCTTTCAGAGCGGGAGTCCGTAGTCCGGCCGTGGATCGGGGCCATCTCAGACATATTTCTCCGGAGGCTGCATCGTGCGCGCGCGGTGGGGGGGAGGGTACTATTTGTATGCTTGCCTTAAGCGCTATTGGAACATTAAAACGCATCCCTTTCGAGAGGCTAAGGGGAGGGGGGGAGGCGGGGGGTACTCATTTGTTGCTTGCCTTATTACGGGGGACCATAGTAGATAGGACAAATACGTGCTACTTACACAAAAATATAATATCTGTTCTATTTGTTACCGACATATGGTCTATTTATATGCCCCCGTCATAGTCATTTGACCATTGACCACGCATCCCCCTTTCGAGACGGAGCACCGTAGTTCCTACTCCTACTAGAGACACCTCCAACACTTGGGCGCTCATTACGTTGTTACCATATATACATATAAATGTTTTGCTAGAGTCTATCCCCTTCCTGTTTCGGGGGGGGGGGGGGCTCATAGGAAACCCATGGCAGGATGAGGATGGGGGGTAGGGGAGTGTGTGAACAGAGACCGCTCAGAGCCGTGTGCTTGGGAGGTGAGGGGGGGGGGGCAGCGTCCATGCCGTGAGTAAGCAAGCTCCAGGCATTACGGGCAAAGCTAAGCTTCTGTGGGTCTGTGGGTGGGTGGGTGGGTGGGTTTTAATTTTGCTCTTCTCACCTTAGAGGTCTCGAGTCGGTCTCTCCGAGGAGCATGTTCTGCCTCCCCCTTTCCAGTTTGCTCGAAAGGATGGAAAAAACGAGCTGTCAGTGCGCAGTGCGAGAGCCGATTCCGCGGCATGAAGAAAAAAAAACAAAATCACCCATCGTTGCCAGAGCACCGATTCGCCACCATCACCGACGACAGGTGGCGGCGACAAGAGTCACATGCGCGAGTGCAAGAAGAAACGGACAGCGAGGTTTTCGAACACACGGAGGGGGGAGGGGTGTGTACTTCAGTTAAACGATCAGCCGGTCGGGGGGGGGGAGGGGCGGGGGGGGTAAGAGATACATAGTCGCTCTATATGTCCCGAAATATTAAGAACATGTTTTTAAATAATAATATAGAATCCAACCGGTCCTTGTATTTCAAGATATAGCGATAGTATACGACGTATATCATACCAGGTACCTCAGGATACCTGGGGGGAGTGTGCAGGGGGGCGGAGCAGTGGAGAGAGATAGGATTTACGTGGGAGCCAAAACGTCACAGCCGGCCTGCCGCCGATGCAACGGCTAAATACAAAATACATCCACTGGCGGGGGTCGGGCGAGCCTGGCTACGACGTACAGATACAAACATAAGATAGCTCGGCCATAATATTCGACAAATTATCAAATCATGTTCGCCACCCGTAGAGGGGCGCGGGGTTGCGGCGCGTACGGGTGGGTACCAATATCTAAGAACCGTTCTACTTAGCCGCACACAAAAAGTCACGTTTCCTGACAAAAAGTCACGTTTCCTGACAAAAAAAAAAGTTTGTCACCAAACATCATCTGTATAGAATACCAGGTATACTATTAATAGTATACGTATACACCTCGTAGGCGTTGTGATGCCATGTCTCACGATTCTTGTTTTTTTTCTTGTTTTATACTGGTCGTAATAAACAGTGAAACCTGTTTTTGGTAAAAAAACGGTGTCAACCCCTTTATAACCCATTCAGAACTGAAAAAAATGTCCGACACTAGTTCCAAGTAGTTTGTTCCCAAATTCGCGAGACCAGTTCTTAACCCCTTAAGAACTGGTCCCACGAAATCGGGGACAAACTTCTTGGAATTAGTGTGGGACATTTTTCAGTTCTGAATGGTAACCCCTTAAGAACTGGTCCCACGAATTGGGGGACAAAACTACTTGGAATTAGTGTGGGACATTTTTTTTTTCAGTTCTGAATGGGTTATAAGGGGTTAAGAACTGCATGCTACGTTTTTTTGCGGACAAACTACATGGATTTAGCGTGGGACGTTTATCGTAGTATGAACAGTAGAAGGGCTAAAGGCACGTTGGCGGCGCTTTCTCGTACAAGTTACGCACGCTGTTCATGCCCTGCGGCGGCGGCGGGGGCGGCAAGTTCGCACCTTGAGTATGGCGGCCACGGTCGGGATTCCAACCACCAGCGGGATGAGGAAGTAGCCAGGGAACTGCATCAGCTGATGTGCACAGACGAAACAGGAATACATAACGAGACAGACAGATAGACAGAGCACAGACAGAAGCGAAGATCGAGAGAAAGGGGGGGGAAAAGAAAGGGATGGGCAGGGAGAGAGAACGAGAGAGAGAGGGACAGAGGGAGGGAGAGAGTAGAGAGAGAGGGAGAACGGAAAGAAAATACTGCGGTTAAACACGAACGAAAAGGTCCCAAAAATAATTATGGGAAAGGCGTTAGCCAACACAAACCTGAGTAATACCCACGCAAACACAAAAAACAACCGACGGTTCCGAGCGGCTGCCAGCTAGCTGCCACTTGCCGCCCCCTCTCTCAACAGCAAATCAGAATACCAACAAAACAAAACAAAAGACGATCGCATTCAACGTAATCCCCCCCCAAAAAAAATCACAAACAACACAAATCGACGACCACGTTTCGCTTCACGCTTGGTGAAAGCAAATGTCTGCCCGTGGTTGGTGAAAACATTACGCGCTCCGTCGCGGAATTGTAGGGATGCGAGGGTCTATGGTCATACGACTACGGCCATGCACGACATGAGTACACCCCCAAACCGAGGGTCTTACGGCCATACACGACATGAGTAGCCCCCCCCCCCCCTCCCCCCCCCCCGCATGCGTCAATGTCAAATGACTAAGCGCAAACACAAATTTGGAGTACGCCCCCCCCCCCCCCACCCAACCCTCCACCCCCACCCCCCGAGCACAGACCAGGCAAGAGGCCAGATCGCGGCGTTCTCACCAAGAGGCCGACGCCGAAGGACACTCCCATCACCATGGCGAGGATTATGTACTTCTTGCGGCGCATGGCGCTAGCGCGGGACTTGGTCACGCCGCTGTCGAACGACGCCACCTCTCGAGTGCCCCACTCCGTGCTGCTCGGTTCGTCCATTCGTTTGTTCCACGAGTTCGTTTGGAGGTTGGTTGTTGGTTCCACGATTTCGTTTGGAGGTTGGTTGTTGGTTCCACGATTTCGTTTGTTCGTTCGTTTCACGATTTCGTTTGTTTGTTCGTTCGGTCCATGGCCACGGGGGGAGTGGGGGGGGGGAGCGGTGGCACAGCACGAGGACAGCAGAGGGCAAGGGGGGAGGGGGGAGCAACAACAGAGGTCAATGGCGAGGCGGGTGACAGGTCGGGGCGGCGCGTTTGCGTCACCCGCAGACTGGCTGACTGTGAGAGCGGAACAACAGTAGTACCGATTGCTCCGAGTGCACAAACGGTCAGGTCGGTGCATCAACGGTTATATATCTATTTGAAAAAAAAAGAGAGAAAAAAAAGCTACCCTCAATTGTGAGATCATTTTTTTTTGTTTTTTTCACACAAAAACACATACCTGGTATGCACGTATATACTCGTACCAGGTACATATTTGCAACCTTTGGTGTGATATTCCGATCGTGCGCGCTATTATATATACGGACGGTGTGTGTAGATATGTAGATATGACGCACAGAACGACAACGGTTGGACGCGAGAGGAGAGTCCACCAACCAAAAGCAGCAAGAACGACCAAGAACAGGGGGGGGTCCAATCAGCAGAACGACCAACCAACCAAGAAAAGAAGCCGACCAAGAACGGAAATACCGACAACGGACAGGAAACACCACACAACGGACATATCACACCGAACGCCGACTACCGTACGCACACCAACGGGCATATTTAAACACACCATACATCCCCCGAAAAAGTACCGACAGGATACGTAAAAATACCGACGGAACTACTGTACACGTAGGGCATCCCTACATATAAAAAAGAAAAACGGCTGCTGCGGACAAAAAAAGAAGAAAAAAAAAAAAGCGCAACGCCAACTTCCTGGAAACCTAAGCCTACAATACAACCCGTTTCTTTCTACTCGTATACACACAGCATGAGGCTGCTACAAGACAAAATAGTAAGGGGGCGCCGACAGCAATCACAACCCACGGCGTTCCCCGAAAAAAATGAAAGAAAAAAAAAACATATTATATAATACTTGGGGTTACCCCGACGAACCTGTCCAGAGTCGCCAGAGCGAAGAGGAACACGAGGACCGAGTGCACCGCCGTGACGAGGACGAAGGGCAGCGCCGACACCGTCAGGCTCGTCCACGTTGTCAGCGAGCTCCCCGCCAGGTTGAGCCCCCCCAGGATGAGCGGGATGAGCAACACCCCCACGGGGATGTACGCCGACACCGCGACGCCTGACCCGAGCAGCACCGAGAGGCAGAGCCCCATCCACAGCACGGACGAGATGTTGATCCAAATCCACAGCTGCCTGTTATTCGAGAGGAGGTTCGAGGGGAGGGGGGGTACTTCATTTCCATGCACGGCCGTAGTCGTATGACCATAGACCCTCGCATCCCTATAATGCCGGGACGGGGCATGTCGGGGGTGGGGGGGGGGGGGGGGTCCCTTNTCTGAGTCACGGCTAGGAAGGAGGGAATAAAAGGGCGAAGATAATAGTAAAACGGATGAAAAAAACAAAACAAAACAACCATGGCGTGCATTGCTTATCATGTTCCATACAGGAATAAATGGCGGGAGGAGGGGGGGGGGATCAGGGGTTCGGGGTTGTTCGGGGTTGTTCGGGTGATTCCGCGTAGTTGAGAGGACGAGATCTCGTCTCTATAGCATTCGTTACTAATTTCACTGACATGTATAAATATTATACAGCAGTAGGTCCAAGCAGGCTTGTCCCCGAAATCTGGGTGTTGCACTTTTGCCTTTGGCTTATTTCCTTTTCACTCGAAAACGGAAAACAAACAACTATTTGAAAACAACTAACTAAATACTCGATAAATTATTTTTTAATTTGCCAAAAACAAAAGAAAAAGAAGACGGCACACAAAAAAAAGCCTACGTACTGACGCCACCGCGCCAGACAAGACTTTTGCATTTTGCTGCCCTCAAAAACGAGCATGTTAGTTGAAAAAAAAAACAAAGACAGAAGGACAAAAACATGAAATATAAACGAAATTGTGCTGTTGAGTTTAAGTTTGCGAAGAGATATGTCGCAAAAAATACGACAATTTCACAACCATAAACATACATACACACAGTCAAGTCTCCCTTCTCACTTGTGCGACCTCGTGATGTACAGAATCACGTTAAAGCCCAAAAAGGCCCACAGCACGGCGAAGACCAACCACTCGGTGCCGGAGGTCGATTCGGCCGAGCTTTCCCTCTCCTGGCTCAAATGCTGATTATATTCGTCATACGTCTCGTCCCTACGACACACGAGTGCGAATGCATGCATATATATACGTTCACAACGAGGCAATGCGACGCAGGAGGGATATCGAAAACACGGGGGGGGGGGGGGGAGGGAAGGACGGAGGGAGGGTGCGTGGGTGCGGAAGGAGGAGGCGAAGGAGGGGGCGGGTGGAGGGCAGGGGGTGGGGGGGTCGTGAAAAAGAGAGAGAGGTAGTGGTGGGTAGGAGTGAGATAGGCCATTGGCGCAGCAGTGAACTAGAACTACGAGGAAGTAGGGGGGGGCAGAGGACGGCGGAGGCGTACTCATTTGTTGTTGACATTGGGGGGTGGGGTTTTGGCGGGGGGGGGGGGGCGGGATGCCGGAAAAATAAACGTGCGCACTAAGCAATGACATGAAGCACTCGACAACTCGACATGGTGCTTGCGCCCCCCCACCCCCCCACCCCCCACCCCCGTCGTACGACTACAACTATGCATTGATACATGGAGCCCCCCCCCCCCCCACGCACGCACGCCTCCCTCCCAATGAGAGCAAACTCTCACCTGCTCGAGTAGGAAATAATGCTGCCGATGCCCTTGGCGAGTAGCACAGGCAAGAACGCCACGCCGCAGTGCAGATACACGTTGAAGGCGAGCGTGTAGATGGAAATACTGTTTCCGCCAGGTATGCCAGGGGCGGGAGCGGGAGCGAGAGAGCGCGGGTAGAGGCAGCAGCAGCAGCAGCGGCGGTGGCGGGCAGTGGCGGCGGCGGTAGAAGCGGCGGTACAGGGGAAAGCATCAGAGATAGGTTCAAGAAGAGGAAGGACGCGATTCGGGCGAGGAGCCAAAGCGAACCGACTCACGCTTTTGTCTGTGCGATGGAGCGGGGGGGGGGGTCTCGAAGGCAACATAACAATTTTTTGGAAGAGTACAGACGGGGTCGCCTCGCGCATGGATGGTCACGTCGTGGCCCGTCGGTGATAATTCAGCCTGCCTTTTGTCAGCAGACATGGCATGACATGACACCAGTGCTGTACAGCAGGCCGTATTCGTCGTAGCTGTTTTAGTTCTCCACTCGTACCAACGTACACGAGCAGTTGTTTTCCATACACACGCACACAGGCGCGGACACAACCACCGCTCCTACGACTTCTACTACTACTACTACTACTTTTATTACTACTTTTACTTTTACTACCACTACTACTACCTCTACTACTTTTACTGCTACTGCCGCTGCTACCACTGCTGCTACTACTACTTCACTGCTACTACTATGGATACGCCACTACGACTACAAATACTAATAGCACTACGGGTACTGCTACTGATATTAATGCAACTACCACTGCCACTACCACTACTACTAATACTACTAGTTCACTGCTACTACTATATTACTACTACTTGAAGTTGTTGCTGCTGCTGCTGTCGTTGTTCTCACATTAACTCATCGCCACGATGCAGCCCGTGGTCACAAGACATGCCCCAATAGCTACTACTACTGCTGCTGCTACTACTACAAATACTACTATTAATACCACTACCAATACCAATACTACTACTACTACAAATACTACAATTAATACTACTACTACCAATACTACTACTACTACTACTACTACTACTACCACTACTACTACTACTACTACTACTACTACTACTACTACTACTACTACTACTACTACTACAAATACTACTACTACTACTACTACTACTACTACTACAAATACTACTACTACTACTACTACTACTACTAC
>MEHQ01000098.1:73588-142808 GCA_008828725.1 Saccharina japonica
GGGTGGGTGGGTGAGGGTAGGATAGGTTTACCATACGAGAGTCGGGAAAATGGTTGAAACACCCTGCGTACGAGAACATACAGAGCCAGTGAGGGGTACGATAGCTTTTGCTCGTACATACGAGATAATCGAGAAAAATCGTTACCGGTTTACGGTTTTGACACACCTGTCTGCTTACGTATATACGACAAAAGCTGTCAGGAGACAAGCTACTTTCACGCCGTTTTGACTAGACAGCATTTTTTTTTGCCCCTTGACATGCCTTGGACTTGACACCAAAACTACTATATACCAGGTAGGTTTTAGTGTGGAACACTCGGCCCTATATATACTTCGTATATATATAAATACCCAAGACAGCGCACGTTTTGCCTTCTTTCTTGATTGGCATGTCTCCCGACATCGTTGGTGTACGAGACATGCATACTTCGAAGTAGAACTACAAACCCAAACTATTTTATAAGCCAATCATACCAAATCAACCAATGGCCACGAGTAGCTCAAGATTCATCCCCCACCGTACTCGTAGAGGGTTAGCACATTTTTGGCCACAAACATTTCTGATCGGTTCAGCCCTTAACCCCTTAACCCATTCAGAACTGAAAAACTTATCCCACACTAATTTCAAGTAGTTTGTCCCCAAAAACGGGGGACCAGTTCTTAAGGGGTTAAGAACTGGCCCCACGAAGTTGGGGACAAACTACTTGGAATTAGTGTGGGACGTTTTTTTTCAGTTCTGAATGGGTTAAGTGGAAAAAAACTTCAGGTCAGTTCGTACGTAGGTATACCACCTTTACCGGTATGTTTTGGTTGTGCACTACGACGTAGCGCACAGAAATGTTCGTCAAATTGGCGCGCGAAATATTGTCTTCGAAGCCGTTGTTTCGGGTGTGGAGGTACTGAGCTCTTCTTCACGTGAGCGTCTCTGAAAAATAAGCCACCGACCCTACGTGACGTGGCATTTCATTGCTCACAAAACCAATTCATTCCAAAGTATGTATGTGCGAGTTATATATATATATATATATATATGAACAGCAGCTTTTTTTTCGTCCCCCCAAAAAGTGGGCGGCAGTTCACACAACGGATTGCTCACGATCTACTGAAGGTCGTATTTAACAGACCATCTACAGATCATCTACAGATCATTGACAAATCATCTACAGATCATCTACACATCATCTACAGATCATCTACACATCATCTACAGATCATCTACAGATCCTCCACTTGCCGTGATGAGACGGTGTGCAAGAATCGTACATATCGTATCACACGTACAGATCGTACCCGGCAAACATGCGCGCGAGAGCGAGACAGCCGTGTCAAAACAGATCACACAGATCATACAGATCATACAGATAGATCCCACCCAGAAAACACATGATCTACATCGTGCATACCATACTATATATACGTACATATACAAAATCAGGGATCTATCTGTACCGAAAGAGCTACGAGTAGACCATGAAATGGGGGATCTGATCTGTCCCCATGTGTGGTCGCAGGGTATCATATATAGAAGGTATACATAAAGGGGATCAATGTGCAGGCGTGTGGGCATGGGAGCAAAGCGTAACGGATCTCGATCGAAAACGAACGGTAGATCGAAGGAACGAAAATGCTGACACGGCGTAACGTCCACACGAACCAACAGTCATATTTATGTATATATATATGTATACACCAGGGTACATATAATATATACGATACATATATACCAGTATATATACGAACGAACAGTCACACGAACGAACACACAACAAAACACATTTGCCGTTCAACAGTACAACGAACAAGAACGAATCCCTTCTGTCTTGTATATAGGATATACTACGAGCCCACAGGAAAAGAAAAACAGAGACAAGAGGCGGCCCTCCCCGCACACCACACACGCAACGGCATGCGTGCCCCCAGAACCGCCTTCTCGGGTTATATTTATTTTAACGTGGACAGCAGTAAACACCATAAAAATGGCGGGAAACAAGCATATGAACAAACAAACGAGAACACAGCAGTACGTAGCACTAACGCCAACAAAAACAAAAAAAAGAAAGCGGGAACCAAACACAAAAAAAAACAACGGGGAAACACAAAGCAGTAACGACGGCATAAAAATGGCGGGAAACAAGCAACAACAACAACAACAACAACAAAAAGCACTGCGAAAAATGATCCCACACAGGGGAGTAAAATGGGACCTACGGTACACATACAAAAACCTAAATATTTACCTATTTTTACTAACAATATTAGGTCCTACCAGGTATTTACTATGGTCCCCCAAAAACCAACACATTCGCGAGTTTTTACCAACAATATTTGGCCCCCTATATCTACTATGGTCCCCCGCGCGATAATTCCACGTGTTTCGTCCCCTCCCCCCCCCAAAAAAAACGTCTGGTGCGCCCATTCATCTATCCACCCATCCATCCATCCATCCATCCATCCAACCATCCAACCATCCATACATCCATCCAACCATCCATCCAACCATCCATCCAACCATCCAATCATCCATCCATCCATCCAATCATCCATCCATCCATCCATCCATTCTCACATTCGAGGGACTGTGCCGACGCGAGAAAGGACTCGTACGGGTTGACCGGCTGCACCGGGCAGGTGATGCACGCCGTCTCCTCCTCCGACATCAGCAGTCGCCACAGAAAATCCACGTCCCGCATACCGTAATCCTGAAAACACACACGTTCGAGCAAGTATGGAATGGATGTATACACAAAGGAGGCGTCAAGTGGAAGTGGGAGGGGGGGGGAGGGGGTGGGAGGCGGGGGTGAGGTACGCAGGTCAGCAGAAAGCGGGGGAGTGTGGATCGAGCGGGGGGGGGGGCGTTACTCATTTGTTTGCTTGCCTTTAATCATTTGCACCACTTGACCACGCACTCACTTTCGCAGACGGAGCACCGAGGTGCGGACGGGGGGCGCGCAGGGCACAAAACGGGGATGAAAGGGGAGACACGCAGAGGGAGAGGGAGAGAGAAAGGGAGAGGGAGAGGGAGAGGGAAAAGGAGAGAACGGGAGAGGGAGAAGGAGACACACACATCTACACAAACCGCGCAGATTGCGCACTCAAATCAAAATACCCCAATAGCCGCAAAAATCCGGCCGGCATCTTCTCGCCCTGCCCCATAAACGACAAAAAAAAAGGAAAACAGAAACAGATACCAGGTACAGTAGATATATACTATTAATATCAGTACCGTAGAGTACCGTGGGATACTTTCGAAAACTAAAGCGCGTCCTTTCCCTCTGCTCTACTGTTTATAATCCCACCGCTCGCTCTATCTCCACTATCTCACCGGGTGACCGCTGTCAGCGTCCAGGACGTACACCACGTCCGGCTCCACACACTGTCGTCATTTTCAGACAAGAGAGGCGCGTTGTTTTAGACAACAACAAAAAAACGAAAACAAATATGGTACAAAAAAAAAAAAACGAAAAACGGTGTCAAGTATATGGGTGCAGGAACGATGAATGGTGTGTGTCGGGAGGTAAGAACGTGAGGGGGGGGGAGGGGGGGTGGGCGATGATTACTCATGTCGTGCGGAACGGTGTACTCATATAGAAGGAGGGGTGAGGTCTAAATAAGGCGACGCGACAAAAGAGGGGGGGGGGGGGGGGGGGGCCGGGGGGGGGGGGGGGGTAAACGGGGCTGGGGTGATAGAGACTCGCCAAAAACGTTTAACAGCAAGTATCTTCCTCCAACCTCTTTTGATTGACACACTGACAATAGTGTTTCACATTTTAATCATTTTTTTGTTCTCGTCGCGCGAAACGTCGGTTGCGGTTCTAAAGAGGGCTCCGGGCGGGACCCCGGAGGCCTTCGGGGGCCCAGGAGGACCACTCCGCCCCTCCCCACCACTTTACATTCGGTGTATGCCTTACCTCCTCGGGTAACTTTTGTTCACCATTCCGCGAGCTCGTGGCTCTAATCTGCGTCATTTTGTACCAGGTCCATCTTGACCCAAGCACCGGGGGCTTCTTCAACACCAACTTCCCAACCCCACCCCCCCCCCCCCTCCGCCTCCCTGCTACTACGACTGTGCTTTGTACGTACGTACGTACGTACGTACGTACTACTGTGTACGTATGTATCATATTGTATGTACGAGCCTTGTTTTTTTTTCACCGCGCAAAGGGCATCATCAACACTTCCTTCGCGCGTCTCGAATTTTTTGTGGCCGCTAACTACGTAACGTGCCGATAATAATTTAATACCGCTGCGTGGGCGAAAAATCTACTGTAAAGAGGACCGTTTACATCATTCATTATAAGGGATATATATACATACCGAAAGCGGTCCTTCTGTTTCCCGCCCAGATTGGTTCACAGTTCACAGCACAACTCTGAACGCGAGGGCCTTTTCGGGGTATTAACATGAAACAACCCAAGCGGTCTTTTTGTCTTTTTGTCCCTTTTAGGGACGAAGTTTGTACAAAAGCTATTAATAGATCACAGATCTCCTTTCGTCAGGTACTCTTGCTTGACCTCTAACCTCCTCTGATGCACTATATATATACGTATACCCCCTGTGCTTACTAAGCTGTGTGTGTGCGTTCTTCACATTAAACCTTCCTTTCTATATACCCGTCGACATCCAGCACTCCCAGTGTCCGTGCCGATTCTTCACACGTAGTGGGGGCTAGCGGTTGACGTCCCGTGTGATTTTCTATAGACAGCAGTATATATTGCCACTCTCGTCCCGAAAATGTAAGAACAGTTTTGTGTATCAATAGTCAGCCAAAAACATACCTTACATATAATACGAATAGAAACAGAGCTTGTACCATGCAGAAACGAAAAAATAACTCGTATATACTTGTATAGAATAATATAAAATACATAATATACATATTATACGCGCGTTCATCAGGTCGATATGTTCATCTATACTCCATACAACGGCAAAAACATGTTGAAAGCCCCTACAGGTCAGGTATCGTACGCAGGACCTACATATTAAGAAGGAAAAAAAAGCAAAAACACAAGAAAAAAAAACAGAAAAAAACAAAAAACAGAAAAAAACAAACAAACAAACAAACAAACAAACAAAACAAAACCAAAGCTGTGATGAGATTTAAAAGAAAATCTCAAAACTCATAGAAATTTGCAAGCTTGGTGTGATAATTCAGAATTCGATCGCGCATTCTCTTGTGTATGGAATTAAAAAAAAAAAAAAAACAGCCGTGATGAGATCGAGGATATCGTCGAAACTCGTCTTGGCAGGCTGAGTGGGATACTTCGATCGCGCGTACTTACGGGATGTGTGGACCATTAGTAGAGCTGTCTACAACTTATTGCAGGTATGAAAGCAACGAGTTCGCCACCCATCAAGCACCAGGTACAAGCCGTGCACCATAGAAGGCGAATGGGCCTACAGGCAGTACATTTATACCAGCTCTCAAGTCCTGCCTGCACCCCAAACGTTTTTAGGGGGAAGGGAACTACTTGAAATTAGTGTGCGGTTGTTTTTTCAGTACGTAAAAGGTAAAAAGGGTTTTATATATACTCGTAGCTCGTACTCGTAGCTCAAAATCCACCGGGTCTAAAAAAACAGAGAGCCTTACAGGCTGTTTTGTTTGTTTGTTTCATTTTTTCATTTTTTTCGCCTCGTTGGCCTAAAGCTACGAAGGGTCGGGAACTTCCGCAATCATATAGATAGCCACACGTCACAATAACTTACCAGGTATTATATGAATACAAAACACAGGAAAAACGCTCTTATGACGTACTCATAACGTATCCGGAAATGTACAAAACAGTCAGTAGTAAGGAAAAGTTTGGTCCTCGTCACACCGTGAACAACAGACAAGAGTCCTCCATTAATAGCTCCATCATTGGGTTACTAAATAACATCGCAAGAGGCCTGCCTATTGTGGTTCTCTAATCCCCACTCGTATATATTACGGAGAACCATAGTGAATAGGGACTTAAGACCATAGTAAATAGGGACCAAATAATGTTGGTAAAAAATGTAAATATCTAGGTTTTTGGGTGCACCGTAGGTCCTATTTACTATGGCCACCCGTAATAATTGGAACGCTAACTATTATACTACTTAATAATAATAAACAAGAGAAACAAGAGAAACGCACTTGTCCGGAAATGCAAGAACCAATCTGGGTGCTCGTCACACCCTGCACGACAAGTCAGTAGTAGTACTGACTGTAGTCCGATTAACAAAAAAGGTTCCTATTGCAAAAAAGACTGCCTGTTGTGGTCTCTAATCCCTACAAATTGAAACGCATCGAGTTCTACGTATATACGATATTGTCCAGGGTGTGATGTTCCGTACAAGCACCCATAAGGTGCTCGCCTTTCCGGGCAAAAAGAGTGGAATGCGCTTCCAGATATGATCATATTGTCCCTACGATGCAGATACTGTACCAGGTATATACATGCTATGCAGTGTTCACACGAAACCGTTTTTTCTTTTTACGTATTCAAGATCCAGTCAAGTGTCCGCCCTGATTCTGAAAAACAAAAGTGAAAAAAAAACACTACTCTTTCGGTGGACTATAGTAAATAAGACCTACGGCAAAGACAAAAAACATATATTTTCCTATTTATACTAAGACTATTTGGTCCTGTTTACTATGGTCCCCCGTAATATTACTAGATGGTGCGCCCTGCCCTGTGAACAAAAGCCGAAAGACCCGTAAAAGGCTGGGAAAAGAACTCGCGGGGAGCTGCTGCTGCTGCTGCTGCTGCTGCTGCAATGTACCGTTTGGAAAGCGCTCGAGGTTTCGTGAAATCTCTCCCATCTGTGTACCCGTCCTGGGCCGCCCAAGGGGGGGGCCACCGGCTGTGACATACGTACACGAAACAAATAATCCCCCCCATGCATGCCCATGATATAAATAAAGAATGTCGTACCAGATATACTACAGCAGTATATATACAGGTAGGTATGATATGATACCAGTATCAAGAACGTGAAGAAAAAACCGGAGCGCGTTCTTTGCGTCGCTATTGAATAAGTCGGCAACGAACGGCTCGCGGCGAAACATGCATGGTTACATCACCACCATCCACAGATGCACTGGGCGTTGGCCGGGCGGTCGTCGTCGCCGTACCTCTCGTATCTCACGCAGACTAAAAAAAATCAACAATCAATCATAACACGTGGGAATCGTACCACCACCATCACCACCACCACCGCCAACACAGACGCCAACGGTACCTTATCCTTCACAGCACCCGGCCAACAAGCGACACACGTGCGAGGGGGGATGGGGAAGGGGAGGGGCGGAGGGGGTAGGGGGGGGCGCGGGGGGAGGGGGTAGCGTCGCCAGGATCTCACCTTCCCGCGCGCCCCCCCGGCGAGATCTTGACAGGGCACCAAAGGATGTCGTCTGAAACATCACCAGGCTGTTTCCGCTTACCTTTGGGAAGACGACGGGCCCTGCGAGCACGGAGAACGAGGAGAGAGAGAGCAGGAGGAGTGGGCCGGATGTGGGATGAACGAAGGGAGACTGGCCGGGGGGAGGGGGGGGGGGTGCACTCGTTGTTATGCATGGCCGTGGTCAGGGGGGGAGGGGGGGTAAGGGGTTCTAATGGTTAAGGGGCTCCTATGGAATAGGCGTTTCTAAGGACAAAATAAAATGGGTTCTTCGGGACACGGAGTACTTACGATGGACATGTTTTTAGGGATGCGGAGTTCTTAGGGACAAGACGGGTGTTAGGGGGTAAGGAGTTCTTAGAGACGGGAGGGATTATTAGGGGGAAAGGGGGCTTTTAGGCGTATAATGGACTCTTGAGGATAAATTATCGATTGTTCCATGGAGTCGGTCGGGAGAGGGGAGATATATAGACAAAGACACAGGTACACGTCTAGTAAGAGAGAGAGAAGAGGAGGAGGAGGAGGGAGGGCGACATGTTGTCGTCCTTCGCCACAGAACCTACGATACACTCCTATTCAGTTCACACAAGCAGTCAATACACCTGACGCATGCTAAGGGGTGCTGTGCGTGCTAAACGCTCTGAGGCTGACTACTCTTCACTTGGCCTCTCTACGTCGCACAAAAAAACAACAAAAAGACAACACGACGAACAATCCTCTATGACATATTATCAACCCCTTATGCTCCCCCCCCCCCCCCCCCCCGAGACAAGCGACCCAAACAAGGACAAAACGTTGGGCGTTACCATCAGTTTCCGTGTCTGAAGTCCCACCACAGGAGGGTTGAAAGTCCCGAAGACAATTGATACTTTTATGTAGAACGAATAATACAGTAACACATGGATGGGGTTTCAAGGATATGGCATGCCTTATTGGGGTAAAAGGCATGCCTTATTCGGGGTGTAAGGCATGCCTTATTGGGGATATAAGACATGCCTTGTTGGGGTACAAGGGATATGCCTTATTGGGGTAGAAGGGGAGCCTTATTGGGGGTGTAAGACATGCCTTATTGGGGGTGTAAGGCATGCCTCATTGGGGGTATAAAGCATGCCTTATTGGGGGCATAATACATGCCTTGTTGAGTTAGTTCCTCGGTGTAGGCGGCCCCGTCAATCAGAAATGTTTTGTCCCAAAGAGTGCTACAGGTATGAACTATGAATGTACGATTCTATTAATATTAAGATTAATATAATACCTCTACGTACGTATAGTGGCGCACGCCATCTACGGCATTATGTACTGGTATATCATATACGCATAATACGAATATGTAAGTTGACACATGTGCAAATCGTGTACGTATCATATCATAGGCATGGGGTGTTTTCTTGCTTCTTTCAGGGCTGCACCCAACGGGCCAGAAAGGGCAAGAAACAAACAACACACGAGGGTGCATGGGGGAACGGGAACCGAACGAAGAACAACCTCAACCTTGCTGCTTGGTTGACTCTCGTGAGAGATGACAACCCCAACACGTACATATCACATGACAGATGTGCTGGTTAAAAAAAACACCACACATACCTCGACATGGCAGAGCAAGTAGTAGAACACCATTGTTCGATTTTTCGCGTGAGAGGCAACATAAACAACACCCAAGGGGGTAAAATATCCACACAGCATGGGACTTACAGGCAAACTGGTACCTGGTATGATATGTACGTATAATATTTACTTGCATATCTGGTGCATGAGAGCACGCCAAACATACACAGCAGGAGTGCTGCTGCTATACGTAACAGCAGTATCTGGCCTGAGGAAATCGCGACAAATGTCCAGATTGAGGAAAAACAAATATAGATAGGTGCCGTTGGAGACGAAACGTCTTAACATGATCCGGACAACTATTAATATTAATACATCATTATGAATTGTTTGAGCGATTCCCCCTGATTTTTTTTCCAAAATTGCCACGTGTTTTTAGTTGAAGTGTTTTGGCAGTGGCAAGTGTTTTTTTTTTACTGTTTTTTTTTTGGCTACTACAAGTAGTAGACTTGCCCGATTAACACATGAGGTGTTGTAATGCCATTTTTGCAACAACGAAACAAAACAAAAAACACGAGAGTACCAGGCCTTTATTAAGGCGCCACCTCCAAAATACGCGAGGAGACCAAAACTACTACTACAGAATAATACATCATTGTCAAAACATAATTTCGGATGGCTGTCTCCTTTTTGCCCATGGTGAGGCCCCGATTTTCCACTGAAAACAACAACAACAAAACGCAACGAACACAACGCACACAGCAACGATAGAAACAGCACCAACAGCCCAGCAACAGCCCAGCAACAGCAGCGACAACATCAACATCAACAACAACAACGACAGAACAACAAAACAACAATGAACACCCAACAACAATGACACCACAGGTAGTCGGAGTCGCCGGTGGCCTCAACCGCGCACAGCCGCCGCGGAAACCGCAACGCGCCCGTTATTTCCCAGCACGCGACACCAGAGCAGCAGCACCAACAGCAGCAGCAGCAGCAGCAGCAGCAGCAGCACCAACAGCAGCAGCAGCAGCAGCAGCAGCAGCAGCAGCAGCAGCAGCAGCAGCAGCAGCAGCAGCAGCAGCAGAAGCTCCTCGCCAAACCACCCTAACGAGGCACCACATATGTAACCCCCCCCTCCCCCAACGCCTCCCCCACCTCCACCATAGACTTCCGGGCACGGAACCCCGGCTAGACTTGGCAAGAGGAAATAAAAAGGAAGCCCTAACCCCGCTGCACAGCCGCGCAGCCGCAGCACCATGATACCTTCCTTTTCCAAAAGGTGGAAGGTGCATGCATGGTGTATAGGTCAACCGCGGCGGCCGCTAAGGGTGGTGGTGGTGGTGGTGGTGGTGGTAGTGGGGGGTCATCTTCATCATCATCCATGTCGTCGCAATGCACACACGCCCACCCACCCACCCACCCACCCCCCCACCCGTCCGCCCACCCGTCCGCCCACCCACTACGCAACGCAACGCACCTTGACATACATGTCGAAGGGGATTTGAGTCTTGTCCAGCAAGCCAGAGTGCTCCAGGCACCCGAACTGCCCCAACGACGCTCTGTCGCCGTCGGCCGGCACCCGCAACAGCCGCTTCAGCACCTGTTGCGTGTTTTTTTTTCGGTTTGTTTGCGCAGATATTGTCGTTGTTGTTGTCGGCGAGGATATAACATCACCGACGGAGGCAAGGCAAGGCAAGGCAAGGCAAGGCAAGGCAAGGCAAGGCAAGGCAAGGCAAGGCAAGGCAAGGCAAGGCAAGGCAAGGCAAGGCAAGGCAAGGCAAGGCAAGGCAAGGCAAGGCAAGGCAAGGCAAGGCAAGGCAAGGCAAGGCAAGGCAAGGCAAGGCAAGGCAAGGCAAGGCAAGGCAAGGCAAGGCAAGGCAAGGCAAGGCAAGGCAAGGCAAGGCAAGGCAAGGCAAGGCAAGGCAAGGCAAGGCAAGGCAAGGCAAGGCAAGGCAAGGCAAGGCAAGGCAAGGCAAGGCAAGGCAAGGCAAGGCAAGGCAAGGCAAGGCAAGGCAAGGCAAGGCAAGGCAAGGCAAGGCGCCGGGTTCCATCCAACTTACGATTTCCAACGATCGAGAAACGCCGCAGACCGGGAGGGGGGGAACAAAATGTCACTACCGCTTACCTTGTACACATACGTATATACATGCCTGAAGGAATACCGATACGTACAGCTTGTATATAGAACACGCAATATAACACGCAATATCAGACCCCCTCGGTGAACTTCAATGCTGATTTTCTACTTTTACGAGGGACCATAGTAAATAGTAAATAGGACCAAATATTGTAAGTAAAAATAGGGATATTAACCCCTTAAGAAATGGTCCCCCGTTCTTGGGGACCAAATACTTGGAATTAGTGTGGGATACTTTTTTCAGTTCTGAATGGGTTAAATAGGTTTTAGTCTGTACCGTAGGGTCCCTATTTACTCTGGTCTCCCGTAACAGACAACAAGGAGAGTGAAAAAAACGATGATCGACGCCGTCTATGGCAAAAGATTTCGATGAGATCTTTCGAAAGCCGCCAAATTCATTCCAGGAGGGTGTGAAATCTTATCACCCGGGTGTGATACGGTAGCGGCTCTCAAATTCGTCCAAGGGGGGTGTGTTATCTTATCACTCGGGTTTGACACGGTAGCGGCTCTCAAATTCATCCAAAGGGGGGTGTGTTATCTTATCCCCCGGGTGTGATACGGTAACGGCTCTTAATGAATTCGTCGCATGAGGGTGTATTATCTTATCACCCGGGTGTGATACGGTCGCAGCTCTTAAATCCATTCAAGGGGGGGTGTGTTATTTTATCACCCGGGTGTGACGGTAGCGGCTCTCAAATTAGTCCAAGGGGGTGTCTTATCTTATCACCCGTGTGATAAGGTAGACGCCATGAGAAATGCGCCTAATAGTGAGAGGGCGCAGCAGTACGAGTAGAGGGTTATGCCGAATGACTGCATGCCGCACGTTGTACAACTTACAACTCCGTCCTGTCATGGAGGGGGGGGGGGGGAATCATGAATCCCCTCATCTATATGATAGCAGCCAGCAAGCAGCCCCCGCTTTGAATGGGTGCGGTCGATCCTGCCTGCACATAATACTCATCATGTGTGCACCAGCAGTATTCGTCAACGTTTCCTCCCTCTCAAATAATAGCGGTTTCGGCAATAATATGTCTTCACTCATCCTTCTACATATGTGAGGCTCCAACCCTTGCCCTTTTTATCGCCTATGAAGCTCAAATCTGCGAATAGCGGGGATCTCTATGAAGAGCTGCCGCCCCGCCCCGCCCCGCTCTCCCTCCCTCCCTCCCTCCCCTTGCCGTATGATACACGCCTCGGTTTTAATCTTGAGATGGGTTGAACTGCACTGAACCCCTACATCTCTCGTCAAACCTATCATATGTAGATGAATACGTTGAACGATTGTAACGCTCGTCATACAAATAAATGTACATTTTTTATCACTTTGTTTGGACGAAAACAGAAAAAATACCGTTCTGACTTCATGTTTACGCCCCAACGGTTTTTCATTTCTGTCCAGAATGGTGTTCGTATATATACATTTGAAAAAAAAAAGATAACATGAAAGATACAATAGCGATATGCCATAAGGCACACGCCTCGGTGATATATCTTAAGAGAAAGCGTCAACCGTTACATCGCTCGTCGCCGAGCCACGTCGAACGCTTGTAACGTAACACTATCTCACGCCTATAGCCTATAGCTATATACGTACGAATCAATGTCAAGTCCGAGAGATCTACACAACACACACGAGTATTGTAGACTACGTAAACACTTCGTACGTATCATGTTATTTAAATAGTAATGTCCCAACGGTCCTCTTACATTTCCGTTCAGAGTGACGTCCATTTTGCGATTCCATAAAGTACATGCCTCGGTGTTATATATCCAGAGAGAGGGGTCAAACCGTTACATAGTTGGTCGTCGTCGTCGAGTCACGTCGAATGCTTGCAGCGCTATATATCCGTATCTCACGCCAAAGCCATACTCGTATGCATATCCACATCAAGTGCGAGATATCTGCTGAGTACTTGAAAAAACTACCATTATGGGCGGAAATGTACGGACCGTTGGGTCTTACTTTTAATGTACAAACGTTCCCTATACTTCCATCCATGAGCGTTAATGTAAATACTACCAGTACGTACGTACGTATCATACACAGGAGTACGCAACACACGAAAAAAAAAACTGACTGCTAAACGGTACATACATATATACATACATACATAGGTGGCCATTACGTAGCCATCTTGTTTTATCATGGCTCGTAGTCAGTGTGCTCGTGAGAAACAACCCTAAAATGTTTTCACAGACCGGGACTAACTGCTGTGGATCGAACCGAGGACCTCTCCTCGTAAGAGAAAGTACCATATGAAGGGTTAGAGGATAGCCACCAACCACCGACGCC
This sequence comes from Saccharina japonica, assembly GCA_008828725.1. NCBI lineage: Eukaryota > Phaeophyceae > Laminariales > Laminariaceae > Saccharina > Saccharina japonica. The sequence goes on from MEHQ01000098.1 coordinate 86,938, forward strand.
ATCGAGGCCGGGTGGCGACAATAAAACGGCAGCTTTTATCATGTTACCATTACCGGGGAACATACAGAGTAGTAGTAACCAGGACCAAATATGCTGGTAAAAATACTGGAATATATAGTTTTTAGTGCACCTGATGGGCCTTGATTACTACAGGTCCCCCGTAATATATGCAGGTGTACCGGTAGTTACTGCCAGGCATTTTTGTTCTTGTTTTTGTTTTCGTTTCGTTTTTTTGTTTGTTTCTTTAATTTTGCAATTATTTTTTGCCTTTTCTTCTCTTTGCTACGTATTCTTTCGTTTTCTCTTATTCTCTCATTCAACGCATCTGGATTGCTAGCAGGGTGGGTCGTGCCTGTCGTGTATCTATGGCTTTGCATTGTCTGCTCTGCTTTTACTGCATCACAACAACGTAGTATCTCTGCTGTCTCGTGGTTCTCTGTGACCACAGAACTTGCATCTCTCTTATCATAGCTAGGATGTAAGAATCGGCACGGACACTGACTGGGTGTGCTGGGTGTAGACGGGTAGAAAGAACGCTTTGACGAGAAGAACACACACACAGCATCATTGCAATGCCCCTAGTGTTTCGGTAGAATGAAGAGCGGATATATTTGGGAACGCGTGATAAACCCGCCCTGCAACCCCCCCAAGCACGGGCAAGCCGCCGAATGGCATCCGATCACGCACTGCTCTGTACCGCTCGCTGCAAAACACGGCCCTGTCGTTGCGGCAAGTACCTGGTAGCCACAACAAACTCACACAACACCAGCAGCAGCAGCAGCAAGAGGTACTACTGCACTATATTATACTCGTACTACGTACGAATATTACTATTAAATAACAGCAGTTTGGACCGTGAAATCTAGCACCCTCGTCCCATAAAAAAAAAGGACCGTTTGGATTTGAGATGGATGTGGAAAAAATTGTTATATTTCGGGACAGGGATTTGGTTTATTTACCATATCGAGAGCATGATTCCCCCTTTGCGACTTGCGGCAGGAATACGGAGTAGTAGATACTACTATTAATAGCAGCCAACTAGCAGCAGTCAGTATGCAATTAGTATACTTGGTTTTCATTATTAAGGGGGACCTTTATAGTAAATACCAGGTAGGACTTACGGTAAACACAAAAACCTATACATTTATATAAATTATTAATCGTAGCAGACACCTGGTAGAGGTTGGTAGTCTCGAACTATCACTTAAAAGTAGGCCTACAGCACCCTGGCTCCAGGGAAATCAGCAAGGTACCTTTTCACCTTTTTTACACTCCATACCCTACAGACAGCAGTAGTAGACCCTTTAGCTTTTTGCTTTTTTGTGGTACATACATACATCCAGCAGTATATACGCAAGTCTCTTCGGTAGGGTAACGATAGGTTGACCAGCTTCAACAATGCAATAGTATGGTACCCGGGGTCTGTTGGCAACTACCGGGAGCCTTGAATTATTTACCAAAAAAAACATTCGTATCGTATCACTACGAGGCTCCATGGACGACGTAGTCGGTCCCGGTGCAAGCAAGCAAGCAAGCAAGCAAGCGTCCCCTCTTCGAATACTGCTGCCTGTGTATCCCTTGGTATTTTTTTGTGTTCCTACAATCCCGTGCGGCCAGGGCAAAAGAGGGCGTCGCAGGTCGGAGGGGGGTTGTACGGTCGGCGGGTAAAACGCCGCCGCTCAAAGCGGGCGGTAGATAGATTCGCTTTCTACTATGAATACTGCTCCCCGCTACCATAACATCTACCGTACAGCAGTACTAGTATACCTGGTATAGTATGTGTGATGCCGGTACATACTGCTGTACGTACGTAGTGCATACTGAAAGCACACACCACAACGAAACAGCACGTACTATTTATTGTATCATACTAGTACGTAGCTATTAAATAGTGTGAGTTGGCTGACACTCTTGACCCCAAATATAAGGATCATTTCAATAAAATGTTAATATACAAACGTTGCTTATAACCCCGGTCATGTGGTATACATATACAGTCAGTAGTCGCCGACTTTTAGTTTTTAGTTGGCTAGGTATATTTATAAGTAAGTTGCGTCCGGTACGTATTTTGCGGAGTTCCGCGTCGTTTGTGTCTTGACTTGGGCGTGTTTTTTTAGGCTCGAAGCGTGTTTTTTGTTCATGAAAACATGAAATAAAGTCAGTTATTAATAGCTATCTAAATTTTGCCATCCAACTAATCCAACTAATCCAACTATTAACAGCCGTCAAGTCCAGCCAAACGCACAGCCCTACCTGTAGCACATACTCTGTAGCGAAGTGCATATATGCAGCATATACTGCTGAACCGTACGTACCAGGTACCTGGTATACCGACTATACCAACTACAGGTACCTGCTAAATAGTGAAGCACAACTACTGCTGCTGCAGTGCATACTATGCACTGCTGTGCATATTGCAGCATATAGTCTGCACCACAGCAATACTATATAGGCACATACTGCTACTGCTGTATCCGTCACATAAAACACCATACTCGCAGTACGCGTATGTATGATAAATTAAAATTGTAGCTTTCTCCATCATAATAACAATCAAGCACAGACCAACACTTCTGATCTATGTTTTTTTTTTCGGGACGGTCTTCGGGAACAAGCCGCTCGCTGCCGTACACGGACAGAAACACAAACATATTAAAAAATGCAAGATTCACATGATAGGAAATCTGGGGTTTATGGAGCGGTGCGATCGAATCTTAATACAGGAGGCGTGTCTGGCTAGGGGAGACGCATCGGATATAGAGCGAGTACGGGTAAGGTCGAACTCTCGTGGCAGGAGAAAAAACAGGACACGACGGGTCCTAGAGAGGAGAAGGCACAACAAACAATCAGCACGTACGAAGCGTGGTGGAATTTCAACAACAGGCCAGGCAGTAAGTCGCTCTACTGCCACTTGTACGTACACGTGAAGCAATATGACCTCGCTATTATATACCTCTGGACGGCAACATAAGGACCGTTTAGTCGTAGTATTAAATCCTAACCGCTCCTTAAATTTCCGTCCAAAGTGGCTTATATACACATCTGTGTGTTCATTCACATTTCACCGTTCTTTCTACCCGTCGACATCCAGCAAGTCCTCGTCGTATCGTATTCAGCCACCAACGCCAAAACACCAACGCAACGCCATACACCGTAATATAGACCGCCCCACCGCCCGCCCCCCGCCCCCCCGCCCACCGCCCACCGCTCCGTCTCAAAAGGGATGCGTGGTCAATGGCCAAATGACTTAGGGCGAGCAACAAATGAGTACGCCCTCCTCCTCCCCCTCCCCCTCCCCGCCCACCGCCGTAACCGGCGGTACCTTTTTCTTCGTGACGTAATCTTGCCGCAATTCCTGCATTTCCGTATTTGCACGGTTGACGGCGGCTTTGTTGTATCGGATGGATCATGCCAAAGCGCGTCCTGTTCCGGCTGCGGGGATTTACTTACATACTTATGTACCTCGTGGACGGATTTATAAGGAACGTTTAGACATTTAATACGAATACTAAACGGTTCTTGTATTTCCGCCGTGAGCGGTGCCTGACCCGGGCTAGGGGGGGGGGGGGGGGACAAATCACGGTACAATCAATCACCAAATTGCCAGGTACCACACAAAAAAAAGGGCCGGCAGTCTTTTGATTGGCCTATTTGTTATGAAGGAAGGAGGGGTTTTACTGATGGAAAATCCCTGGATGACACATTATAACCACATATAGGTTACCTGGTAACGTGTACTCGTATATATGTACGAGTATGATACTCGAGTCAGTACGATATTATATTGTATGTACTCGCTGGCTTTGCGCGAGCAGCAACCCGAACATTGCCCGTGGAGGAAAAAAAAAGCGAAAAAACATTCCGCTAACAGCGTCTTCAAATTAAGAACGCGAACATTACGAAAATACAGTCTTTAAGAACCGGAACATTAATTAATCAATTTGGCGCAGCAAGCGGCAACAAAAAAAAGGCACAGGACAGCGCGGCGGCGGCGGCGGCAGCGGCGGCGGCGGCGGCGGCGGAGGTTGGCACGTCACGGCGCGAGCGTTCGTTTCGTTCATATTTCCACGTTGTAAAGTTTCACCCCCTCCCCTCCCCCCCCTCGCACCCCCCGCCTCCCCCCGCCCCCTGCACACATCCATCTCCAACTGAGGAGGAGCAAGCAGTACGTACACAGATAGCACGAGAGGACACGGCAGGTCATCACTATTACTAGTGCAAGATCACGAGAGGGCCTATTATGACGACAAGTCATGAGAGACGTTTTTTTTTTCTTTTTTTTCTTTTTGGTATCTCACGACGACCGGCCGCCCCGCCCGCCCGCCACCAGCAACACGCCAACACGCAACCGGCGAAAGGGAGCAACCGAGGGCCGTTGTTTTAACACTGCTGTAGTTGCTTTTCGCGGCATAACAAAACGTAACAACTTTGACACAACCAAGAAAAATATTACAAAAGAAGAGCCCACTCGTAAAAGCTAAAAAACTGCCAACAAAAATCAAAAACCGCAATTCAAGTTAATAGTATTTGTGTCGTATTACTTCGTACACTAACCTACAGCAGCAATCCCGTTCAAGTAACCACTGCAGAACTACTGCACCTTTTTTGGGGGGGGGGGGAACTACTTGGAAATAGTGTGCTTTTTTTTTGGCAGGCATCATAACAACACTTAAGGCAGTTAAAAAAAAAACACCCTGGCTGTAAAGGTGCCGATATTGCTGCTGCTGCTCATGTAATATTTACGACCCGCAATTTACTTGGCATGTTTGTAGCTATATACATAAGAATGTTGTTTGTATATAGCTATATACGTTCACAACTTTCTCCTTCGCGACCGTTCAACCGTGACACAGGAAACGCAACAAGCGGTAGCCCACATTAAGGTCAATGCAACCCCCTTTAGAAATGCACTCCCGTTCCGGGGACAAATTACTTAGAATTAGAGCCAAATACATGTTTCTGTACAGAGCACTACTAAAAGGGCAAACAGAAAGGGATAACGTTGCTGCTTGTCGCATAAAACATCATATTTCGAACAAACCATAGATAAGCTTTATGAGTGCTGTATACGGGGTACCTATGGTACGAAACATTTTCGCACGTGACACATCATATATGGCCCTTTTTTTGTGTTGTGCATTTGTAGGATAGGCCGTGGAACTCGCTGTGATCCTGGTAAAATATATCATATATACACTCCACGAAACATTCTGTCTCTTTTGTGTGTGTGTGTGTGTGTCGCTGTTTGATAGGCCGTGGAACTGGCGGGGCAGCCTGGTACCCCGACTGATTTTTGTTTATTTTGGTCCTACCTGCATAGGGAACCCCTGAAGCCTGCTATTACGAGGAACCATAGTAAATAGGACCAAATACTGTCAGTAAAAATATAGAAATATGTAGGTTTTTGTGTGCACCGTAGATTCTATTTACTAAGGGTCCCCCGAAAATAGTGCCTCGCGGTAGATTGTGGCAACGACCTGCCGCTGTAAGGTGATTAACAACTAAAATGAAACTGATACCTCTCGTAAGTGTAAGGAACTGCATTTTTTTCTATATATATATATTACACTTTGCAGCCGATTCATGTACAATTTTGGCGGGAAATCAGACACACCGCACATACACTACTAACTGTACAGCTCTACAATCAAGGCCCGTTCGGCAGATATAGAGCTGTTCTACTGATACTGGATGCCATTAAGTAGCAGCACTCGATACTACGCGTTCACTGCAGCGGTAGATCGTCGAACACCCTTTTTCTGATAGGCGGATGTGTGCGTAGTTTCGCTCTTGGCCGCAAAGGTTTTTTACCGATATGATACAGCAGCACCACATCTTGTACTTGCTTGCCATGCCTCGTGCAACAAAGGATTTTCATCTTGGGGATTAGCCGTTACAACATGCTGTCTCGCCGTTACTTCAACACCCCACTCGTACTATTAATACATACGAAGTATATGGCCTAAACTATTAAAAACCTGGCACCTGGAACATGTCTGGCTTGTGTGTAAGTCCTGTTTTCGTACCCCCAGCGCGCGTGGCATGCCATGTACCATCTGCCTCGTACAGGTGTGTACGTACGTAGTGTATTGAAAACAGAGCTGGGTACCTCTTGTCAATATTTCTAAAAGTTAAAAAAAAAAAAAAAAGATGTGAGAGATGGAGGAATTCGTCGAAACTCATGTTTGCAACATGTGTGTGAGTGTGATACTTCGAACTAGGGTGAAGATTCACAACGGACACTGGGCGTGCTGGGTGCTGCTGCTGGGTGGAGATGCGTGGAGATAAAATAACATGCAATGCGAATACCACGCAACACGCAACACGGCAGCAGCACATCATTAAAACAGCGATGGTCCCTCTATACGAGTAGTGCCGGTATGTGTCAGCCAATAATACCGGCACTATAGCGGCAACAACCGGCACTATTCCGCACACTGCCACACTGGTTAATATTCCCGTCTGTGCCAAGCGCTTTCACAGGCACTGTTTTAGCGGGCAGCCGGCATTACTGAACCGGCACTATAGAGGGACCACCACTACTGCTGTAACTGATAATAAAATACCACGGCGGCACCTCTGGTACGTAGTACCGGTATATACCCTCTCGGGAGGGGTTGAGCGCACAAGAGGCGAAAAGGGACCAACACATGACGATCACCGCAGTATGGGCCACATGGGTGAAGTAAATACGTAAAGCAGTAGTAGCGTCCCGGCGTTGCTTCGTACAAGCAGTCAGTAGGTTCAAGGTTGTCGATGCATCTATGTATGAATATCATGAGCTTGTATAGTAAACCGTCGTACGCAGCGGTCGCGCAGTTTGTATCGTGTCGCTCATACCTAGTACTACGTACTTTCGGACAGCACTCACTCCCACTGCGGCAACAAAACACTTGAAATTAGAGTCATATATTTCGGTTCATGTACCAGTGCAGTGCTGAAAGGGAATACATTCATTACGTACACCCCCCCCCCCCCTATATTTTGTACCAGGTATGTCTTACCACGGGTAGAAAAAAATGCACTACTACGTATTAGATGCAGCTTTTGCCTGTGCTTACTGACTGTTGGATGGATGTTGACGGGTAGAAATAACGGTTTTAATGTGAAGAACACACACGACCCGAGTAATAACAGAAAGCCTCCATAAAATTGTCGTGCCCGTCATTTTTTCGAAATTTGTGGGCTATGACCCTGAAATAAAAAAGCCCATAGTTCGAAATCAATTAACTATGCGTACGACCTACATACTATGGGCTACGATGACCCCCCAAAAAAGGAGGGTAAAAAAAGAACGGTCATATATAAGACCCTCAAAAAAGGAGGGTCCATAGCCCGTACCTCCAAATGTGAATAACACACACACACCTCCAAAAAAGGAGGGTCGTAGACTCTACAACACAGCCCATAGAAAAAGAGATGACGACAACCCGCCTACATACGAGTATCATATATATTTTGTGTTCCTCTTTCGCCCTCCCCTATCCCCTATAGGGTCAGGTTGATAGGGCTAAGGTCCCAACTACTACATTTAATTAATCTCGAAATTTTTGAAGTTTCGCCATTTTAGTGCCGCCACGGTACGACTACCATCGTAAGTAGCGTAAGTAGCGTAGAAAAAAAGTTGACGAAAGTACGTACGTGCAGCAAGCAGTGCAGCAGCAAGCGACTCCGATATATCTGATATCCGATGACCATAACGAACATAAACAAAATACGGAAGCATCACACACGTCATACCACCGCCGTGCCGTCGTCGAGATTTTACCGTGGGAACCAAGAAGAAAGACAGGATAGCGCAGCAGCACAAGGTCTGTATCATACGTACGACCAATGAACGACTACAATAAATACCACGGCGTCTTGTTACTCGTATGTATTAATTATTCACAGCGTCTTTACGTAGCCCTGTCGGGACTACTCAACCAGTTTCACTTGGGTTGAATCCCCACGAGATCGGCCGACACACGAGAAGCACGAGGATATGCTACCAACCGTCTATTATCTATTACGGGGGAACAGATTATTAAAAACAGGAAATCAGAACCAAAAATATAAAAACATGGTGCGTAAACATAGGGAAGGATGTATGGTTTTGGAGTCCATCGTAGGTTCTGATTAATATATACAGCCCTACGTAATACGTGCTCGTAGTGCGAGTCTATGGTCACACGGTCACACGACTACGGCCCGACAGCCCCCACGTAATACGTAGTGCGAGTCCATAGTCCACACGACTACGGCCATCCATGCATATCGAGTACACCCCCTCGTACTACACAGTAGTAGTGCGAGTGAGTGCGCAGCAGTTGGAGCAGTGCTACGTACGCACGAACGAACCCACGCGCGTGTCTTCTAACGCGCGGGTAGGACACAGACGTGAGTCATCGCCTAACCAAGGCCAGCAGCCCGCCCGGGCTGCTGCTCCCCTGTGGCCGATGTTGAAGACCGTCATGAATTTTCACCACTCAGTCTCTCTATGGCAGATATACTGGCTGTATATATACCGACTATATCTGCAATACACATAACCTTCGAAGTATATCAATATACCCGTACTCGTACGAGTACGTACAGAGCGTTGAATTACCACACGGGTGGGGTGCACGATCGTTCTTCAGCGCTAATTTTTCTCCGCAACAACAGCAGTAAGGGTGTGCTCGTATAAAAAGTCGAACACTAATTTTTCGGAAGGCCCTCGATTCTCCCAACAACCACATTATTTCCGAAAAACACCACGTTCGGTATTTTGTCAACCTTCACGCTCTGGAAAAATCGAGCGCTGAAAAAAACCGGCGAACTCAACGCTCTTTACGGTATGTATTATATGTATTTATGTACTTCGAGTATATCATATATCAGGTATATATTACGGGGGACCTATAGTAAATAGGACCAAATATTATTCGTAAAAATAGGGAAATCCATACCGTATTTTTGTCTGTACCGTAGGTTTTCTTTACTATGGTCCCCCCGTAATGGGTTTTGCGTACAAAAATCGTCATACTTCGTAGACCAGTATGAAAAGTTCACGCGGCTGCCCCGTCGGGTGATGTTCGGGACGATGGCTGGCGGGGACAACCCGGGATTATGCCGACCATAAAAGAACTGGGCCCAATGTCTAGCAGACGACCTCAGGGTGTTTCAAGCCACCGAGGGGTTCCACGGAAAGCTCCCCTTTGCCGTTCGGAGTAAAGACGGTGTTACGGCCGAGGGCGGCTAGGTGGAGTGGGGAGTGGTATCGGGGGGTCATCGAAGCGGCGGACTGTTTCAAGGCGAGGTGGCATAGGGGCGAGGCGGAGAGGAGCTGGGTAGAGGACGCCAAGAGCGGCGTGAAGGGGGGGGGGGTACTCATTTGTTGCTTGCCTTAGTCATTTGACCATTGACCACGCATTCCTTTCGAGACGGAGCACCGTTCCTACTCCTATTAATAATAGAGACACCTCCAACACTTGGGCGCTCATTACGTTGTTTCCATATATTACACAGAAAAGTTTTGCTAATCTTATCCCCTTCCTGTTTCGCCGCCTGTGGCCACCATCTATCTTCTAAGATAGGGGCGTGAAGGGGGAGGGGGGGGGAGGGGGGGGGGAAGCCATACTAATACAGCTATCGACGCATGCAGAACCGAGATGGTAGATCGCGTGGCCAGGTATCGTTTCGACTAAAATAAGTGGAACTTGTGTTTCGATTCTAGGAGTTTTTAATTGGCCCTTTATAATTTGTTTCTTGTTGAGGTGTGCGTTGGGTGGGGGGCGCGGCAGCGACAGCACCGACACTTAACACCGCCACGCAGTGACGAGGGTAGGAAGGATATGGCAGAGGGAGCATCAAGGTAAACACGCAAGATAAGCGAGCACCAACACGCGAATGTATCACGCACCACGCGCCCCCTCGAACGCTTTCCAAGCTGAGATTCTCGAAAACGACGGCGGAGACTGCGAACGCCGAGCAACGCGTCTATCTGTGCACCAGGTATACAACCTCGACGAGATCGTCCCAAAGCCAGCATTTTCGTGGTGTGCGCCCTCCTCAGTTTGAGCAAACCCGGCTCGGAAATATGTTTCTTGCGTGTTGTACATACAGTGGATAGCCCTTTTTAACCCCTCAAGAACCGGTCGCACGAATTTGGGGACAAACTACTTGGAATCGATGTTGGGATAATTTTGCAGTTCTGAATGGGTTAAGGGAGCCCGCGATAAGGGCAAGCTTCTGTATGTCTTAACCCTTAAAGGACTGGAGTCCCATTTGTGGGCAAATTACGTAGAATTAGAGTGGCTTGTCCCCAAAACGGGACTCCAGTCCTAAAAGGGTTAAGGCACCTCAAATTTCTGCCCACGATTCTTGCCCACCACCGCCTACTATTTATACTACTGCTGTAAGGGGCCGGTACCAACTCTGATAAAGGGGCGTTGGTATATAAGGAGGGACATCCAGTCCCCCGAACGCACTATTAATAGGGTCTCTCAGAGAGGGGCTTCCTACTACTATCAAACTACTGTCTGTGTACGTACGGGTACGAAGGTTTTCCCAACAACAGTAAGCAGGACCGATGTACAGTAGGAGCAATACCGCCTTCATGGTTTGCTAAGACAGACGACCGACTGATTTTCTCAATTCCTCTTTCCATTCCATACTCATTTACGTCTCTATTTCATCAAACTGCTGTGGTGAGCGTAAATCTACGTATATGTGTACGTATGAATATGTATATATAATACGATAGTTTTGTTTTGTCTCCGATGCACGTATTATATAATACTACGTACTTTTTTTTTTTTATCAGACGAAGTATATTTAACTCTCAGCTTGCAAAGATGAGCTTCGGCGAAATCCTCGATCTCTCACAGCTGTTTTTTTTTTTTTTTTTAATGTTATACATACATATAATATTTACTGCTCGTTTTTTTTAAATATACTGCTGTACCAGGCATGATGCCTTTAAAAAAAAATACCAGGTATTTACACGCGTACAGGTAACAAAACACCAGGTCACCGTGAGTACCTGGTACATGTGTACAATGCACATACCAGTATGAAATATGTGCATGTACCTGCTTCTATGGATGCAAGCGAAGGTCAAGTAAAAAATCAAACTAAAAACTCATTCATTCGTCGTGAGTCGTGAGAGGAAAATTGAGTTTGATTTTCATTTGCCACCTGGCACCTGGTACCACTCTACTTATTTTATAGCCGGGAATGTAATACTCGATTAGTGTCCACATCAGAGTTCAAACGCGCACTATATTCGCGGCCAGAGTGGCATACATCATGGGAGAACTTGACAACACACGACGGAGAGCCCATCAGCAGGCACCAGCAGCCGCCAGCTAGCAGGGGGGGGGGGGGGGGTACACAGCAGTAGTATTAATAGTAGTAGTATCTTGCCCACTTCCAACAGTTTTATATGTACGCGTACATATAATAATAATACACGTAGCATGATTCTAAGTATACCTCTAGCTCGAGCTAGGGACGCCAGAGACGAACAGCGGCCAGATTCCGTCCAGCAGCAGCAGCAACCGCAGCAGCCTAGGTGCCCGTTACAAGCAGCCCGCTTGGTCAAAATCGTCAGCATACAAGCATATACGAGCTCGTACATTTTTTTTTTCTTTTCATTTTGTCATGCTTTTGTTTGGTTGCTTGATTGTTGATTTGCTTCAGTATGGTTTACTTTCTACTATTTTTCCTTTTCGCTTTTTTCTTTCTTTTCTCTTTTTTTCTCTTGCATGCACCTGGATTACTAGCAGGGTAGGTCTTGCCTGTCGTATATGGCATTGCATTGTCTGCTCTGCTTACAGCACAGAGCGTAGTATCTCTGTGTCGTAGTTTTGTGACCACAGAACTGGTACCTTTTTAGGATGATGAATCGGCACGGACACTGGGTGTGCTGGATGTCGACGGGTAGAAAGGAAGGTTTAATGTGAAGAACACACACACACACATAGATAAACACCGTTCGTCAGGCCGCACAGCACAACAGCGCACAAACAAAACCTCAAGCAACAGATATTATTGTCCCGTTGTACAAATACTACGAGTATTGCGTTTATAAGGGCAGGCTTCACGCGTCCCGTACGTACGTACGTACGAGACCGGCAGTACTAATATCTAATAATATCGGTATAATACTCGTACGTATAGAAGTACCAGGTGTATACTTATGTTGAATACCATTCTGTCCCGATATATAAGCACTGTTTGTATATCAATATTAAGTACAAACGCTTCTTATATATCGGGTACAGTGTGGTAAATCATACCTGGCACCTCGTAGTTTACATGCTTTGTATGCCCCATACGTACGATACGTGTCGCATTATGATTCTGAGTCGTAATGCTTAAACGAGGGATACTGCTCATGTACATTTTCATTTAGAGGTTCTGCATCCATGGTACCATTCCGTCCCGAAACATAAGTACCTATTATAGATTAATCTTCAGTATAAACGATACTTATAATTCGGTACAGCGTGGTTATGATACTGCTTGCTGCACTCTGCGGGCCACGTACAGCTGCTGCTGGCGTGTTGGCGTCTGGAGCCGGTATACATAGAGCATTCATTCTTATTTTTCCCATGTCATCTTTACCTTTACGTAGTCTACATCTCCACTGCTTTTACTGCAGCAGCTGCAGTCTCATTCCGTGCGTATTTATTTACCCAGGTACACGAACATGAACATACTCGTGGTCGTATCATACGAATTCCTGCTGTTGTACAGCGGTACCTGGTGCACATCTACTCGTATAGAGCAAACAGGAGCACAAGGTCTCCGACGAGTAAACAGCACTAAAATACCGCCGTGTACAACACGCAAGGAAAAACCCTGGGATGAATTTCCGGGCCGACTTCCCCCCAAAACGAAGGGGGGGCAAAGCACAACGCAAATCGTGGCTTTTATTTATTCAGTTACCCGGAGGGTATGTCTTTTATCCTCCGGAGGATCTGTGGGATGGGTAAAAATGTAAAAATGTGGCTTCAGACAGATCTCGTCGGGATCTTTCCGGAGACACACACACGCTTCGCTCGGCTTTTGTTTGCACTCTCCTCGCTTGTCAGGGAAAACCAGCTTCCAAAATTAGTCCGACGGGGCGTGTTATCCTATCACCCGGGGTGATAACATTACATACATATCGTACGGTTACGTACATATCGATGCTTTGGGCAACTTTATGACATGAATCACCGTGACGTGAAATAGAACGCGAAGAAAACGAACGAAACTGCCGTCAAAACCAAGCGCCATCACCCACCACACCACACCAACCCACCCACCCACCCACCCCACCGCCATCACGACCATGAGATAAACAAACAAACAAAAGCATGCGATCATCCAATTGCTATCATCATAGAAGAGCTGCAAGTCGGCACGAGTTAAGTCACTAACTACTAGCTGTAGTCATCTCGTAGTGGGACTGATAGTCGTTTCGCGAAGTTGCCGACTTCCGACTTTCCGACTTATTGGGGTTTCCATACTTGTACAAAGAGTTGCTGAATGCGGGATACATTGATTTGTTCTTTTTTGGGCGGGCCCCCCCTCGGCTGGAGAGGGGGGCCGATTAGGCTCGCTTATCCCCCGCCCGACTCACGTCGGCAAGCCGGCTGGCCATCAGCTGGCTTCGCTATTAATAGCCGACTTGCCGACTAAAAGTCAGATAGTTGGCTAAAGGCACCTAACGACTACGATAATCATTAGTCGTAATAATGCTGCCGAGCCACAGCTACCAGTCCTGTAGACTACCATTTGCAATCATCCGGGGGATATAGATAGCGAGAAAGGTCAACAAATAGATCTGTTGCGGCCTCCGTCGCCTCTCACACCTCACACCAAAGAGCTGCTATGTAACTGACGAGTTACGCCGTTGCACCACCACCACCACCACCACCACCCCACCTTCCCCGCCCACCTAAAGAAAAAATTATCGAAAGACTCGGAAATTAAGGAACACTATCAGAGTCCACATTTTTTACCAAAAGCAAAAACCGGCAATCACACCGAGCCTACTGGTACCTTACATTCCGCCTATCAATAATATATCCCGTACCAGGTATTTCTTATTTCTATACCGCTAAACAATATCGACGAGTACATATAATGTAAATATCATACTGCTGTACACATATCTTGCGTACATATCGTGAAACCATATTATTAACCCCTTCAGAACTGCAACCACTTTTTTGGGACAAAACTACTTGGAATTAGTGTGGTCTCATTTTTGGAGTAGTAAAAGGGTGATACATTTTCATTTTTTCAACACACCCTCATTTCCATACCGGCATCAGGCTGCTCTTATCTACACCACTCTGGCCGAAAATACAATCCACGTTTGGACTCTGATATTAATGATAAACGGGTATTATATTTCCGACCAGACGGTTCCAATACCTCCCATTCTGTCCCAAAATATAAGCACTATGTATATATGAATATACAATCCAAACGGGTGTTATATTTAGGGACAACGTGGTACACAAAACCCCACGTAGGTACGTAGCCCAGGGATCTAGAGATAGAGTCAGCGGCCGGGGCTGCTCCGTTGGTCATGCCCAAACGTCGCATTCGAACGAACGAAACGTCGGATTCGTCGGACGTCACGTTGCGATATCATACCGTTGGAATTCCTCGAGGCTTTTGCCTCGAGCGTTGCTTGTTGCGCGCGCGCGCGCGATCGAGCCTTTCGCCTTTCGTGACATTCGCTGGAGGAGGCACCAAAAGTTGCCCCGGGGAGCTACGACCAACAAAATAACTGCTCTATATAGATAGGTATATAGGTGTAGATCACACGGCACCCCTGGTGTGATGCATTTGTATGTACCCTTGCTCTCATGATGGATGCACAGGAAGAAGAACAAATACGATATGAACGAACGTACTCAGACTCGTAGAAATACGAAAGATGTCAACACCTATTCAATACGTATGATATGTACAGACAGCAGTATGATGTGTATTATATGTACCGTACATAAGGCGGCGTTTATGTTTGACTGCGATCGTTCCTGCACCAGCGGGTACAAAGCAAAACTGCTGCTGCTGTTGTCGTGGTATGTACATATCAGGTGCCCGTGATACGTGCATAGCAGCATAGTAGCGCGGTGCAGCAGCAGCAGTGCAGCACTCGTTTGAAAATCTTTCAGAAGTACGCCCGGGATATGCAGCACTTGAAGTACTGCTGCTACTGCAGTTGTAGTATGCTACTCGTATTTATATGTACTTAGTGGCTTTAATGTATAGACTCTACCCTGCTGGTCTGATGTCCACCTGGTACAGCAGTACATACCCGTAGTTGGGGGTTGGGACAATTAAAAGGGGCGTCGGAATTCTGGGTGCTTGAAAAAATAAAAAAGCCCATGGATGGAGGCCAAAAAAAAACAAACGAGAAAGCTCTTCGTACGTATATATTTACGAGCTACTGCAAGTCAGCCAACAAATGTTATTCATGCATCGGTCGGTATATAGGCTACACGAGCACATCAATTTGCGTTCGACACTGCACGTGAGACAATGAGTGAGACATGCTATGTATGATATTATACTTTGCTGTCGACGAGCACGACGATTGCACATCATTCTATTAATAGGAAAAACGCAGCCCAAATCCAGATGGCTATTAATAGTGGTATATACGAGTGCTGTCTGTTGTATGCCCTGCTGTGGCACTCGAATAAATGACGGCGCCTATTTACAACCTATAATCTGGACTGGACGAGTTTAGTACAGTAGTCCACACACCAGAAGTCTACAGAGTGGGTTAGGGTTATAGCGGAATAGCGCGTGGAGTGCAGTTATCTGCAGTCCATGCACTGCAAATGGACTGCTGCTGTACCATACGTATATCTACTCTGTTGTTTTGCTGCTATTAATAGCTGCTGCGTCAATAGTAATGCCTCTTCGTGCTGCTGCCGCCGAGGTCCCCCCCCCCCCCCCCGTGGACCCCCCCCCCCCGAAACCCCTCCAACCCACCGTCTGCCCTGCTGCGGCGCTCGTACTACTCTACGTTTTACAGCTATCATATGATACCAATTGCATAAATAATAATGCCTCTTCGAACTGCTGTCGGCAAGGTGAGGTTTATCCCCCGAAACAGGAAGGGGATAAGATTAGCAAAAAGTTTCTTTGTAATATATGGAAACAACGTAATGAGCGCCCAAGTGTTGGAGATGTCTCTATTAGGAGTAGGAACGGTGCTCCGTCTCGAAAGGGATGCGTGGTCAATGGTCAAATGACTAAGGCAAGCAACAAATGAGTACGCCCCCCCCCCCCCCCCCCCCCCCCCCCCCCCCCCCCCCCTCCCCGCCAATCCCCCCCACCCCAAAATAAAAAGAAAAGCCGTGACGTGAAACGAGCGGCGCCGAACGAAATCGACGCCGAACAAAAGCAACGCCACGAAGAAGAGAAGGAAAAGCTGCTATCAATAGTAGTAAGTGACAGCAGTATTCGCACGAGTGTCGTAACACTACCGGCGTAGAGCGAAAGCATGAAAACGCGAAAAAAAAAAAACTGCATGCAGTGAGAGCACGCGGTCAGTTCCGGCGTCTTGTTGCGGCGTTGAGAAAAAGAATCTGTGGAAAATAAACAAAATGAACAAACTCGCGTGCGATTGGAAGTTTTCATAAGTACCAGGTATGATACTGGCATAGTATAATACGACATGATATGATACAGCTTACATATTACGCGTTCCGTGGATAAGTCTCGAGAAGCACATCATACATCATACTTGCTGTACCGGTAATATAAAAAGGTGTGATAAACAGACGGCCTGTCGTAGATTGCCGTACCTACGTAGTGGTATCAAGTACGGAGTATCAAGCAAAGCCTTTAAATATATACTGGTACTGGTACCACAGGCACCACAGGCACCCGAGGTTACAACATCGTGAGTCGTCTATTATGTGTGTATATCATACGAGCTGGAGCGTAGAAAACTTAAACTTCCGACTAAAAAGCCGAACAATACGTGGGCAATTGTTGTCAACAACCACAAAACAACTTGATGCGTGATATCCGAGTACTACTGCTTGTACACAGTATATCATACTCGCCGTAGCCACGAATAGGATCAATTAAAAAGTACTGACTCTGTCCGCATGCATAGTAGTCCCCTACGTAACTTAACCAGGTACCTACAGATACTTATCATCTGGTGCAGCATATTCTGCCCGGTACGAACTAACTTATTCGGTATTCGCAAACCGTGTGGCATGTGACTGGCTGGCTGACTGGCTTGACTTGCCACTGACTTCGCAAAAATATCGACAAAAAACAAATATATGTTGGACTGCAGAAACACGCACAACAGCAGCACCAGCAGCAGCTATTATTAATAATAGCTGCAGCACCAGCAGCACCAGCCAGCACCAGCAGCACCAGCTGCATCATGAGCGGTAGTTGGAAAAAACGAGCAAGAAATGTAAAAAAAGAAGAAACCGTTTCGTGAGATCCCCCTGAAGCCTTTTACCACAAACAAACGCACCTCGTATGTTTCGCTGCTCGGGCCGAAGTCGGCAGGACTGTGGCAGTCGACAATGAAGCTCACCCGCACGTGACAAGACGGGGGGAGGTCCGTGCGAAACGTCGAGAGCATCACCTGGGCGGAATTTCCAGAGGGGTTGAATGTTATTTTAAATTCCAATGTGCTCAAAGCGAGTCCAATCTTCCGGGAGCAACAGGGGCTCTACTTTCACTCAGGCGTTCATCTCCTGGCCTACCTGGCACGCGTTATGCTCTCGCCTATTATTAATACCCGTAAGTAAGTTTATTCGTACCTGGTACCACGGCCGTAAAATTGATACCAGAAGTGGGTCTGGGATGTACGAGTTTTACGATAAACCTCCGGTAACATAAAGTGTGGAAAAGAAATATATCCAACGGACGGATGGATGATTGGACGGATCCGATGGGTTTGATGCGGGAACGTGGGGAAACGAAGCACGAAAAGTAAGGTAAAACGAAAATACCCGGTAATCCATAAGAAACCTCTCGTCGCGATATTATACGTACTCGTAGCTCTACTTACTACTTGGAGTTGCTTCCTTTGGGAACAAACAATCTCCGCCATGAAACCAAGGGATAAACATAACTATCACCACGTCCAGGTGATGAAAGAAAACATACGATACCAGGCACCAGGCACCACTCCTGGGCACCAGGTAACAAACTACTCGCACGAAACAAACGTAAAATAAACGAAAGATGCACGTTTGTGTGCGCACTACAAAAAAACGACATAAACGCAGAGCGAGCGCACATCCCGCACGGGCTGGGGTGGCGGAACGACCTTTGCTCCGCAAACGACGGAGCTCGAGCAAACCACACATAAAACATAAATATGGCGGAAACGTGGCAACGCTTGCTGCCGTCCCGGAACGGCCTACCCGGACCGCTCCACCGCTCGCTCCGCTACTGCTGCACCTTTTCCAAAATATTCTTAAGTAGGCGTTTATCCATTGTTATTATTATTGCCAAGGTTGCCGCTGCTGTCCGTCGCCGGGTTTATATCATACCAAGGGTAGACTAAAAAGATTTGGTGTTTGGCTGGTGTGCATTGAGGACTTGATGAACAAAATTGAGAGCCGCCGACGGAGCAGAGACGGAACGGGTCACGCTTCCATGCAAAGACGCAACGACACGAAAAAAAAAGACGCAGCGACACAACGAACCATCATCACAAAACACAAACAATGCCTACACATATATTTGAAAAAAAAAAAAACAGAAAACAAAAAAAAAAACAGAAAACCAAGAGGCCAGCAGCGGCAGTCCCAGCTGTCATACGATATAGCGGCCAGAGAGAAGTCCTCAACGAGTCAATGCTCACATCATCATCACGTTACGTACATCACATCAACATCGTCTGCTTCTTGTGTGTCGTTTGTTCTTCACGACAAATAAATACACCGGCCGTCGTACGGTATCGTACCATCTTTCCGTCTAGGAATAGCAGTAGTAGTAGTTGCAGCAGTATGTATTATACAAGTAGCAGTTTTCACAAGCCGTTTTACAAGCAAGCCTCTTTTATCGACGAGAATGTGATATGTACTCCTACCTCATGCATGATATGATATGATACTACAATACCAGGAGTGTGCGCCGGTATTAATCTAAACGAAACAAAACTTACAGAGCTCGTATTAATAGATCCTCGTGCGTTCGGAGTTGTCATACCCGGTACCCCGCCAGCCGTATACGTAACAACATTTTTTATTGTCGTGTTTGTTCTCTTTGTCACTTGTCATCCGTTGTCGTATATGAGTGCTATAACACGAGTAAGTCGTCATCAACATGATCCTGCGGGGTGGGGGGGGGGGACTACGACTACAATGCATTAGCTTGCGCTGACCTGCAGCTCCTCCTCCTCTTCGTTGCAACAACAGACGGCGATGTGGATGCCCCCTCCGCCTTCGCCCTTCCCGTGCTCTCGCCATAGTGGCGACATTGGGGGGAGGGGCATGCCTGCGCAAAGGAGCGTGTTCTTGGTTGTTAAAAATCGACAAAAAAACAAAACACAATACGTACTCGTACCGTATGTTCGTATGTACCTGTGGTACGTATCGCATGTGTATGTGTACGTGTACTCTCGTGTATATACCTCGTCATCTCGTTCCATCTCGTTGATACCGGTACGAGTATACGAGTATGCTGGTACAGGGTACCGGGCTGGTATGCACATACATAGCTACGTACGGCTGATTTTCGTTTTTGCCCGCGTTTATCGTACAGGTCGAGGGTCGAGTACACACAAGGTGCTGTGTGCTGTACTCGTACGTATATGAGTACGGGGCTCAGGTTCTGCTCGAGCCTGTGGCACCGACGCAGGACATATCCATGCGACGGTTGGGTCGAGAGCATGGCACCCACACGTAGACTTATTATTTCAACGTGTTGTCATTGTCATACAGTTGTTACCTGCTCGATAAGAGCCTGTACAAAAAACGAGTAAAATACCGGTGTTTGCTTGCAGACGGAAGTTTTTGCGCCTTACTTACTGTTTGTGTGGGTGTGCGGCGCAACGCAACCAAGTCCCCTCGGTCATCGCCCTTAGTGAGCACGGATAGTCGGGATAGATAGTACATAGGCGGACTCAGCCTAGCCGCGGAGGGCGAGACAAAGCGGTACGCGCGTACGCACTGGGACAAGCAGACCGCAACGAACATTACGTGCCGACAAATCCCGACGGTATGGCCACCGGCGAACAGCATCCAACCTCTCTCTTCTGTTTGTCTGGCTCTGTCTCCCGCTCAGAAGCGTTCGTTGTCAATCACAATTTGACAGACAGAATGGACGAACGACCACCCGCATTCAATAAATTCGCAAACTTATTTTTGGAGGGAGAAGAGCGAAAGGGTGTCTCTGGACCGAAAAAAAAACGTGACTTGTTTTTAGAGTCAACGAAAACTCTCTACCCGACTTGTAGTCGTTGTGTTCGTCGTCATCGTCATGATTCCTGCAATTGGTGACTCCTGCCGTTGCTGCCGACAATACTCTGCCGAGGGCACCGGGGCGCTCGACCATGCACCCTCACCATATTCAGCCCGTACCTGGTGTCCTAGCTAGCGTCCGTGCTGCGTGCTGGGGCGCACAACACAGCGCCTCTCGATCAAACGAGAAAATAGACTATGCGAGATCCAACAACAACAAAACAGCAGGAAGCAGGAACCACGACCGCGGGCCTCGCCGCCTCACCTCTCTCACTCTCGTCCTCGCTCCGGCTGTTCCGCCGCCGCGGCCGGAGAGTCTCCTCTATCGGCCCTCCCCACTCCCACATCTCCTCGCTCGTCGCCATGGTGCAATGTGGATTTGCTTCCAAGGGCTCCCTCCCTATACTTCTCTGCTGCTGTCACCAGCAGTGCTCCTGCTGTAGTGTGCCACACGCAGAGGGAATGCTCTCCCTTTGTTTATCGCCAAAAAGTCGCCGCTGCTCCTCGCTGAAACCAAGATGGAAAAGAAGAGCGGACTCGTCTCGGTGGGCGTTTTTACGATAGGCTAGCGATGCGCGCCACACTCCCAAAAGGGTTCAGCGTACTCTTCATCCGGCACCGCTAGTGTCCAGCACTGCTTGTCCTTACCCACTGACCTTCCGGAACCGCTCTGTCACACTCGACAAACTCTGCCACACGCAGGGGAGCAGGGGATTAAAATCCCCACTTTTTTCGTCGTGCGCTACCACTTTTTTCCCCACGGAGGAACTTTTTGAAATCATTTTTTTTATTTCAACCAATCGCCTCTATCGTCTGTCGTCCTCTTGCACAACTGACAAAAAAAAGACAGCAACCGCCGCCGGCTGCTTTTTTTGTCGTTGTCGTTGTTGTGTTGTTGGTCAGGTATATCTTACGCCTCATACATATACTACAGTACACTGCTGCTGTACACACACATCTATATCGTACCTGGGTACTACGCGCG
This sequence comes from Saccharina japonica, assembly GCA_008828725.1. Classification (NCBI taxonomy): domain Eukaryota; class Phaeophyceae; order Laminariales; family Laminariaceae; genus Saccharina; species Saccharina japonica. The sequence goes on from MEHQ01000098.1 coordinate 108,352, forward strand.
CTGCTGCTGTAGGTCACGTAGCAGAGTTGTTGCTGTTGTTGTTTCGGTCGTCGCTGTATGTTGTGTGATGCGTCGTTTCTCTGCGTCTGTGTGGTGATTGGATACTCCCCCGCACCATAAAAAAAACGGTGTGCGTCTCCGCATTCAAACCTGAAGAAGAGATCTACGGAAAACTGATGTTTGCTGCTGCTGCTGCTGCTGCTGCTGCTGCTGCTGCTGCTGCCTGCTGCCTGCTGCTACCGCTACGAGTACTGCTGTGTGTGGTGGTGTCGTGGTGGGAAGAGAAGCTGTACCTACCGTACGCTGCCTATAGCCTCTCAACAGCTAAATTAATGGCGTCGTCGGCTGGACTCTCAAAATCAGGAGGAAGTCGATACACACAGGAGCCAGAAAAGCAAGAAGATCGTGGAAACGTCGAGCGGCTACGTCGTACGAGTCATAGGCGATGATAACATAACATCGTCGTAGGTCTTCTCAACAGCCCCTCTGCTCTACGTATTCTCGGGGGAAATCCAGAAGTACGCGCTTCAGAACATACACCCGTCAGTCAACACATCTATACATGCATGCATGGTGTGTTTGCGCATGATGACCGTTTTTTTTTTTTCGGTGAAAAACTTCAAAAAAAACTTCAGAACTTCATCGCCGCAGTGTAAAATAAGGTTTCAACGTTGAACGGGCGCCGCCGTCTTGTCATTGCCGCCGTGAACAGCATTTCAAAAACAGGAAGCAAAAAACACAAAATAAATTGACAATCGTTTTCGGTAGATTCCATCGAGCACCTTCGCGGAACTCTACCAGAGGTCGTGTGTATTTAGTACCGAGACGTACATACAATCAATTATGTTGAGCGAAACTGAAGTCTCATTCATGCAGCAGTACGATCTATAACTGGTAGTCGCGAAATCGGGTAATGAATGGGATCGATTCGACAAACGAGGGCCACACATGTTGTCCCAACAGCATAATCCGCAAAAGTCTGCCAACCAGTACGATAGTCAACGGGGTATTTTGATCGGCTTTCGGCAACATGAACCATGGCAGCAGGCGTTGTTGACAAAATTGGAAGCGGGTAGAGAAACGCGGTCATAGAGCTAGTCGCCGTGTGGCGCGCACGACTACCAATGTACCTGGTGTAAAAAGTAGAGAAGATACCTTAAACAGGCTTTGATATTTTTTAACATGTATACGCCCCCAGACCAACAGCAGCAGCGGCAGCTACTTACAGTAGCAGGCGAGCCAAAATCGACAGATGAGATACAACAACTGGTGGCTCGCGACCAAAGGAGCGCGCATGCGCCAGTCTCCGTCGGTAGGGTGCAGAGTGCATGCACATCGTCTAAAATCTGCATCGATTACTCGCTTCGTCGACTAATAAAGAACGCGCAGCGCCGACGCACACACACAAAACATGCTGCGTTACGCGACCGTTAGCAGCAGGCAAAGTGAACCAAAGACCGATAACAGACGCAAAAAAAAAATGAAAGGAGTACGCACACTGCTGTGTCGGCACAACAGGGGATCTCAGCAGTGTAACGTACGACGCCATGAAGCGCGTTCTAGCAAACCATCGTTCACGCCCAGGATTCCGTACAGCATCGCCTCCCCTTCACCCCGTCAAGACTAAACAATAAACGGAGCGTTACACCAACCCACAGACAGTTGATGCAAGGGTAACAAAACCGAAAGACGCGCACAGCACAGACAGGGTCGCGTTTCGTTGCGAATGCAACCACCCCCCCCCCTAAACAGCTGCCGCCCCTACGAAAAGGGCCTGCAATCCCTGGGGAAAACGTTTAATAATGTCAGTGGGTCGCCACCAGCGTCTGTGCCGACAAGTTACAGGCTACATTCCTCTCGCAAACGGTGTGTGTCCCCGTCTTGTCCCAGGAACTTCGCAGAGACATCCGCCTGAGGGTCATTTTCGGAGAGAGCATCGCGTCGGGGATAAAAAAACGAGGGAATATATGAGAATATTCGTCCAGGCACAACAACGAACACTGGGGCAAGATCACAGAATCGGCGATGCAAACGCCGGCCGCTACGCATCCAGCCGGCTGTTAAGCTATCAACTGCCGATACCTGCATGCAAAAAAAAACGTAACGCACTTTTGTGGAACGAGGCGCCATTAAAAAAAAAACATGCCACGAAAACTGTTGGGTGTGGGCGTCAGCTAGATGGGCAAAGGTCCAACAGTCACGAGGTCGCGAATATCACGCAGTGCTGGCCCTGGTATCAGAATGTAAGTCTAAATAGTGCCCGATACGATTTGTGCGCTTTTGTGTCTTACGCCGAGAAAAATTGTAGCCGCATTGTACCGGTAGCGGGAAAATGTCACGCCTCAAAAACACATCACAGCAAGGAGGTAGATGACCCCGCCGGTCACGTCTGATGCGCAAAGCATAACGTTTGCCACATTGCGCACTGCTGCTACGTACACAAATCCAAGGGCCTCCTCCTTGCCAACTGCTACAACAGCACTAGCACCACCCCGACAACGTCATGTCTCAAGATTCTTCAATGAGGAGGGAGTGACGCCGTTACACAAATACATCAACAGTCAAGGACTGCACTGCACGGCCGAGGTCTCAAAGCTCAACGTGTGAGTGAGTGAGAGAGCCTCCATCTCCATCCCCGCGCAGGTAAACTACAACCTCCCATATCAGGCACACGGCAATTGCGTCCCGAGCTCCCGGGTTTCGGCGGCTGGTTGGCCCCGGCTCATCTGGAATGGCAGCCTGGCAGAGCACAACCTCCTCAATCGGCCTCTAAAAAGCATGCAAGCGAAAAGGTCGTTGTCTTCCTCGCGCGCTCCGCTGAGTTTCCTCTAACTCACCCGGTTTCAACACGAGTTGCCCGCGCATCGCCCGAACCCCCCTACGCGATCGTCGCGGAGGCCAGCTCGGCCCTCATCTTGTCGATGGTCTCCTTGTAGTTGTCCTGCGTCCGGGGGTTGTTAAAGATGGCCGACCCCGCTACGAACATGTCCGCGCCCGCCTCCGCGATTTCCTTGATGTTGGCCACTCCGCACCCACCGTCAACCTGCGCCATGGAGGGCACACAAGAATGGGACAACGAAGAACGAACGGCCAATGAGAATGGGGCGGGGGGGGGACGAACGGCAAGTGCATCGGATCAAAACCAAAAACACACACATCTGCCGGGGGTGTAGGGAGCTTGACGACGCAAAAGGAAGTGGAGGGACACAGTCGAAGGGCCTCCCGCGTCCTGGCACGAAACATCACCGGTCTTCTCTTACAGGTGGTCTAAAGAGCTATTAATAGCTGTCGGCACTGCTTCAATTCCTTTCTGGGATGGGCGGAACCACAGCGTCGTCTAGACCAGCACGGTACGTACTGTGGTCAGTACCGGTGAGTAATACGTTCAGGACCATGCGTAAATTCAGCACAACAAACACTGTCTGCCGCCGCCCAAACTATTGCGAGTGTGACCAACTACACGTGTGCACAGCGTTGGATACGAGCCTGGTCGCTGTCATGTTCCTTCTTCCGATTGGTGCGGGCACCTCATCCAGCGGGTGGCGAGCAACTCCGTTCTTCGTCGTTCTGCGAATAATCGGAAGTCTGATGCATGTGTACTACTGCTGCATCTGGTAGGTGCGTTAAAAGCTGTCAAGCGTATGTTTACTCCACTCAGAGCCAGCGTCGACATTCAGCCGCCGCGAAGAGAGGTGTTCCTCCCGCGCGGACCTCCCGTGTGGAAACGCCGTCACGCGGGAATTCGGGCTCAAGTGATCCATCCACTACCCTGCCGAACGGCAACCCGTGGCTAAATCCGCCACTCACAGCGTTCCGTAAACGGATGAAGGCGCAATATCAAATACGCGCAGTAGTGACATCTTTTACCTCGAGACGGATGTCGTAGCCAGACTCGTCGATCATCTTGCGCGCCTCCCTGAGCTTGTCGAGGGTGCTGGGGATGAAGCTCTGTCCGCCGAAGCCGGGGTTCACCGACATCAGCAAGATGATGTCGACCTTGTCGAGAACGTACCTAGCATGGTCAAGGGTCGTCGCGGGGTTGAACACGAGTCCTGCGGTGTCGCAAAGGAGGGAGGCAGGGAGGGTTCGTTTCAGGGTAAGGCGGGGATTGCTTTTTCGGGTTTCTCTTGTCGTGAAAACCGGCCGAATGCTACCCCCGAAATTTTGAAAACGAGCGAGATGGCGAAGTAATGAAGTGGCAGATAATGGAGGGACGATTTGTTTTTGTCGGTATCACCGCCCCCGCTGCATCTATCGCAATATACGCATGTAAAGCGGGTGCGAACCGCAGCCGGAGCCGTTTTTCTTCTGGTTGACGTCTACCTGTACCGGTATGAAGCTCGGAGGCCAGCATGTGAGCAATTCCTGAGGCGGTCACGTGTTGCTTGCTTTCCAATACTACAGCAATGTCGAGCTGAAAGCGTCTACGTACACGTGCGAGAAAACGAGAAACAGGCAGTCCATGCCGTGCTACATATATCCCGATCTAAACGGGTGGCGCCTGAAAAGGCCGTGCATAAGGAACGAGCAACGTTGCCAAGGTTGGACCAGCAAAGAACTGCATTAAGTACTACGTCGTCTGTAAGCAGTACCAGTTACACCTCTCAACTTAACCTTGACCCCAACCCTAACCCACACGTGTAGCGAAGGTTTAGAGGGAGTCCGCAGCGTACCAGTCCAATGCAAGTACCAAGTAACACATCACACAGACACCTGTGTACTTATCAACTCCCGGCTAAGCCGCCCTTCTGCGGGACTGCGGTTCGGCCATAGCTCACAGCAGAGCATGCATTAAATGGATAATAAGGAGCAACCCAGTAGACTGCCTGTGATAAATCCAGTAGACCGCGGGTGGCGTGCTCTGTGCCCTGTGTTGCGTGTCCTGTGCTCGTGACTTAAGAGTCTACAGAACGACGGAAGAGGGAGTTTTGGTGGACGAGACTCGTTCCTCTAGTCCCAAAGAAAGTAAGGTCGCATCTATGAATATGATATCATGTACCAGGTGTACGATACGTGCATACTTAGAATACTGCTGCTGAAGGCTCTAATCGAGGATTCGCTTCCAGTTTTCCAACTCAGCTGAAAGGCACCACCAGTACGTAGAACCACTTGTGGGTCCTTTGCAACTTGCAACTGCACCAGACTATCATATGATTCTGGGAATTAGACGCGAAAGCTACCGCATGTACAAGAATGATGTGCGTACAAGAAGCGCGTACAGGTGGCACGACAGCGCTCTGCATCTATCCTCCTGCTGGTATGATACGTACACGTGCAGTACGAGTCTATACGAACACCTCTGGTGCGTATGATATGATGCCAGTCCAACACCAGTACTACTATTATGACATGTGCGAGCTGTACTGGTATATGCAAGGTACCTGGTACGTACGTAATGAATACCAGGTCTGGTACCTGGGGTAGTGATCGGAACTTACTGGTAAAGAAACAGTACCATCACGCGCAGAACACCAACGACAGCAGATTATATTCTGAAAACGAGGGTGGGCGTGTCCAATCCTGACCCACAGCAGTAACTCACAGAACCTTACGATACACGATAGAACAACAAAGACACAGGACCGACGAATTCAGGCGTCGCTTGAGCACTTGAGCACTTGGGGGGCATTTCTCCCCTCCGCCCTAAAGTCATGTTGGTTTGCGATTCACCACGTATTCATAGCACGAAGCACCACACATGATTTTCGGTGCAACATGCGAATTTATGTCAACCGCGTCTCACCAGCCTTGCAACCGTGCGACTTGATGAGCTGCAGCGTGCGGTCGACGTGCGGCGAGGCCTCGGGGTGGAAGGTGATGAAGGACGCGCCGGCCTCCGCGAAGTCTCCCACGATTCGGTCGACGGGGGACACCATGAGGTGGACGTCGATGGGGTTCGTCACGCCGTGGTCCCGAAGACCCTTGCACACCAGGGGGCCGATGGTAAGGTTAGGCACGTAGTGGTTGTCCATCACGTCGAAGTGGACGATGTCCGCTCCCGCTGCCATCGCGTTGTCAACCTCCTCGCCCAGCTTCGCCATGTCTGCCGAGAGGATGGAGGGGGCGATCCAGAAATCTTTCTTGTGGTAGGAGTTGTCCGGCGTCGACATGCTCAACGCGGACGAGGCCTGTCGCAAGCTCGAGGTGGCGCCGGCCACGTTGGCAACCGGAGTCACGAAAGCCTGGCTCAGTCCGGCGCAAGCCGCCGCCGCCATAGCAAAGGTGGACACCTTAGCCATCATGTTTTGGTAGTGGTGAGGGTTTGCCGGCTTGCAAGAGAAAGCGGCGCTGACTTAGGAGACGTTGGCGCAAAGAAGAACCTTGCTGTGCGGTTCATGCGCAACGCACGTGCGTTTTGGTGAGGGGTTGTAAAGAGTACGAAGGCCTTGTCACCTGGGGCGCAACTACATTTTTAGTAGTTTTTAATTTTTGATCGTGCCGCGTGTGGGCCATGCATGGACCATTCTTGCTCCGTGTGAGGCAACACCATCGCATCTGGTAAGCCCAATGAGGTGCATTGGTGGCAGTTCGAAGAGTTGCTGAATTGTGTCGATTTTCATTAAGATGGTGAAGATAGAGGCGGATGTCAAAGATATTCTAGAGGTACCCGCTTACTTGATTGTTTGTGGCGGCAGGGCTACTCGTCGTAGAGCAAGCCTGTGCTGGACGGCGATGATGGATGGTTTCCATGCCCAGGAGGACGCGTGTGTTCCACACCAGGGTTTAGCGGCGCTGGTATCTACCCTGCTGCTCCACTAGCCTTTACACAGTTGTGGTTTTTATTATGCAATGTATAAACGTAGAGGCGCCCCGAAGCATCGGAGCGAAAAGTGCAACATCGTGTCCCATCCGATCGATCTAGGTACGGAATACGACCATCGTGTACTCGTAGCTCCACAACCCAGAAGCAACCCATCCATCCATTCGCGTTGCCTGCCTATATGCCCTCCAGCTTCACAGCAGCCGGGCGCAACAGCAAGCATGGTCTCTCCGGAGCTCTCTAAGGAAGAGAAGTTGGACGCCGCCAACAAGGCGCGGGAAGAAGTGAAGCAGCTGCTGTCGTTTGCAAAGGAAGGCTCCGTGAACGGCGTTAGAAGGCGAGACTGTCAGCTTCTGCTTCCATGTTCCCCATGTTCGTTCTGAAATGTACACCGATGAGCAGATGAGCCACCAAGCATGAAGCAACAACAAGCTCGTACTCGTATACGAAGCTGCTGTACAGCAGTACCAGGTACACCAGTAGGTCACACGACTGCTGTACCGGCACGACGACTGTTCGATTGATCGATTGTTCTCGTAGCTCTAATGAGCACGCATGCACCAACCTCTAGCGCTCGTGTCAGTAGGGTACTGTTCTACAAAGTAGGCTGCCGTGCCTACGTACGCTTTCTGGAATGATATTGCTCTCCCAATTCGCACGTTGCAAACACAACATGCAGCAGGTAACGAGGACGAGTCTTGATATTAGTAGTCCATCTGTGAGTAGTGTGGGAAGATAATTGCCTTTATACGCCCTTGGGCAAGTAAGTGTCCAGGCCCAGATCTAGAAGGCAAAAAAGTAAAGGAGCGTGGAGTCGCCAGCCCGTGGAAGTGAGGCCACTTGGTTTATCCCAAACTACTTAGAAGAACGAACGAACTCAGCGTATACGGTTCTATTTTCAGAACCGATGCAAACAATGATGCCAGAATACCCTAGCCCCTAGCCCCTTGTTCCACCAAGTAGGCAGTATTGCAAGGAGCCGGGCCTTGCTCCCTCAGTCACATTTACTCAATAACGGCTTCACAGACGAAACAGAGAGAAGGGGGGAGAAGCTGGGAAGACACCACCCACCCACCCCAACAGCGGTTGTGGCCGTTACCAGAAAGACGGGTAACTTATCCTCAAGAACGCACGTTGCAGAAGAGGCGGTATGATCATGTCCACCAAGGCTTCAAGAAATTGCTACGATATTCACTCCCTACAGCAGTAGCAGTATGGGCCTGCCAACAAGAAAACACCTCCGGCCCCTGGTGCGCTGAGTTTTGTCAGCAGGGCTTAGAACCTTTTTCGTGGCACCATCCTCGGACAACCTTGAGCATAGCTTATTTCTATAGAATGCAGCGCTCGCCGCTGAGCACGTGTTGTTTTTTATCCTAATTTCGTATCGTCCTCCAAAAAGTTTAGCCTTACCTGGTATGTTCTTGCGAAGTATTGGCTTATTATTTTTTCGTGGACCTGTATACATATGCTGTATTCGCGACGGGTGGCCCCCCACCAGCCCTCGCGGGGAGGCGAGGCCACTTGGTTTTATCCCAAACTATTGAAGAGAAGAACGGACTCAGTGCTTGCGTTTGATGTCCACATGTACTGGGCACCGAGCACCCGCTCAGACAGACAGGCTTGCGTGCTACTTAGAGCACTTCGTGCTATATACTCGTACGGGGTATCACTGCTGCAGTAACTGCTGTACCGTCAACATCGTGCTTTCATGCGACCGCCATGACCGACGATGAATGCCGTGCCCACGGAGTTGTCATCCAAACGATACATTTCCCTTGCGCTAACCGGAACACAAATTTGCACCAGGTAAACAATCAATGTTGTTGCGTTGTTGCAGTAACGCGCCTACCCGAATAGGAGTTTTCGACCAATCAGAAGTCGCCGCTCAACAACTTGACCAATAGGACAGCTGCGGGCAGGAAATACGGAAATACCTCTCTCTCTCTAGGCCTGCCCGTGGCTCAACGTATGTTCAGCAGAACCCGGCGAGTTGCGACCAGGAACGACTGAAGGCTGATCCGCGTGTTGGCATGAAGAACAAAGTATTACCAGGTGCACGCGAGGCGGTATTATTCTTCCAGGCTTACAAAGTGTTGCGCTAGCCATCGTCCACAACATTAGCTCGTCTTGACCCCATTGAGGTACGTGTCGTCTATTACAGTCGCTGTGTTGTACCTGAACCTGCGCATATACAGCAGTTGGATGGCGCCTCGCGCTCTTTCCGGTTGTGGCCGCTACCACCTCACCTCGCGCCCGGCATCGCTTTGTGGTCGTTGCTGCGTACAACACAGGTTCGTGACGGAGTACGTGGCCAAGCACTCCAAGCCGGACCACCCCTTGACGGAAGCAGAGGTTCTCGGCAGGTGGGTTCGCAAAGCTACAAGATATAGATACATTCGTAGACCAATCATATTCGCTGGTCGTTATGCCTGTCGTTTTTTGGCTGTATAGACTTTAAACAGTTCAACGACTGGTGGGCCTTTCGTTTTTTTACATCGGAGTTTACGTTGTGATCACCCCGCGTCCGAATGCCTCCGAAGGGAAACCTTGTGCCTCGTGACAAACCTCAGCTTTTAACGGGTGCACGGCAACAATTTGCTCAGGGAGGCGCCGTTTCTGTTGTCACTGCCTACCCTCACGCGCCTCGTATCGATAGTTTTGCCCTAGAGCCGAGGAGCCCCAGCGGAGAGGTGCAACATGCAATCGGTTGGTTTGAGCCGCAGTGTTTTACTCTCACGAAGCGTCTGAGGCGGCTACTATACAGACAGTAGGGAGTGCTAATCGCTCAGAAGGCGGAAACTCACGAAACAAACGGAGCGACTGCGGTACTCGTACCGTCGTGTTGTTGTGGTTGTTGTTGTCGCTGTTGTGGTGGTTCTTGTTGTTGTGGTTGTTGTGGTTGTTCTTGTTGTTCTTGTTGTCGTTGTTGTCGTTGTTGTCGTCGCTGTTGGCATCGTTGTTGTTGTATGTGTTGCTGTTGTCGCTACTGCTGATGTTGATTCCTCCACACGTTGTGCGGCGCTTGCTCGTGACCGCTTGGAAGAGTGGAAGCGCCGGAGCGCGTTTTTTTTTGTTTTTTAGGCACTGCTATACACGTTCGTTTATATCTGCTTGTCAACTGCTGTCAACCCTTATGAAATCGCTGCTACTTGCTTCGTTGCTTGAACGTTGCCCGCTTCCCCCAGCATTCGCGATGGCAATGGACGAACCGCGCTGCATTTCGCGGCGACGGGCGGGAGCGCGTCGGTCGTCAGCACAATCCTCGACGTGGCCCCAACCGTCATCGACTCCAAGGTACAGTACCGCTTTTTGGTTGTGCTCGTGTATTTGTACAGAAGACAGAAGTTAAAGAAAATACACCGTAGCTGTGACATCGAAAAAATCGTCGAAAATCGTCTTTGCGGGCTGCGTGTGATACTTCGACCACGCAACACTTTTAGTTTCTTGTGGCTGAGAAAAAAATGCGGTGCAAATAAGGAAGGACTCAGGACGGGGGAGGGGGCGTGATGTTTCATGATCATGACGGAGCGACATGGTGAAAGAGAGCCAGCGTACAAGCAGTGCCAAGCTTGGGCGGTCAAATTTCGCGCCGTAGGTGCAGAGGCATGCCGGGGCTCAAGCGCAGGGGGCGGCGTTCGTTTACACAACTTGCCTTGTTTCGAGAGGCGCCCTCAGGAAGGCAGACGTCCAACAAAAGCGTTCCGAAATTATTTTACGTGTTGAAGGAAGGAAGGAAGGAAGGAAGGTGGCGAACGCCCTTCCACCCTTTTTCCCTAGATGGCGCCATCATCTTTTTTCTCATGCCAATAGTATCAAGAATTACTAGACACCACCACCACCACCACCACCACCACCACCACCACCACCACCACCACTATATATGACCCTCCATCAGGACGACCACGGCCTGACTCCGCTAGCGCTGGCTCTCATCACGGGGTGCCACGAGGCGGCCTCGAGGTTGGCGTCCCTCGGCGCCGATGTCAGCGCCGCGGACACCCAGGGAGTCGCACCTGCCCACCGTGCCGCCGGCCACGGAGACCTGAGCGCGCTGGAGCTCTTGTCCGGCGGGGGAGCCGACTTCGAGACCCAGAGCGGCGCAGGAACTCCCCTGCACTGGGCGGCCGGGGAGGTGGGAATGGGAAGAGCATTGAAAAGGGGCGGCGTTAACCCATTAATAACTGAAAACATGATCCCACACTAATTCCAAGTATTTTGTCCCCAAATACGTGAGACCAGTTCTTAAGGGCTTAAGGAAGGAGGCGGGCGGGGGGCGGGCGTGGGGGCGGGCGTGGGGTGGCCGATGGTGCAGCGGTAGCCGCCGTGGAGAGAGTATGGGTGCCTCGCGGAAGGGAGGGTAAAAAGGTGCCGCTGCGATGCAGGAAGGGGTTGTGTTGGAAATGAAAGCCGGCGCGAGAGTCTCGCGCCGGTGTTGGTCCGGACCAGGGGTCCTGTGTAGTGGGTGGCGCTGGCTTTGTCGGCTGCGAGAGACGTTCGCTCGGAAGACACTCCTATATTAAGCGGAACGCGCTGTTTAATGTCGGTGGGAAGAATAGTCAAGTCCGTGAGAGAAGGCGCCCTCGATTGAGTGCCGCAGCGATCGGAGCGCTACTTTGTTGGTAGTAGCTCTGCAGTAGCCGTGGAACCCCCGCCGAATTGGGTTGAGGTTTTTCAACCCACACCTCGCAGAAGGAACCAATGCCGGGGACAGATAGAACTCGGTCGATGGCAAAACAAACATTCGCAAGGAGTGCTCCGGCACTCACCGTCGCGTTACGCGCTTTTCTTGTTTTTTTTTTTTTTTTTTCATGTGCAATGCTTCTGCAGGGGGAGGCAGCGTCGGTGCGGAAGCTGTTGTCGCTCGGGGCTAAGCCGGACCCCCGAAACAAGCAAGGTCTGACCCCGCTGATCATGGCTGCGGCGCGGGGGTGCGGGCCTGCGGTTTCCCATCTTGTGGAGGCGGGCGCGGACCCGGGGCTCGTTCTCTCGGGCGGCGCGACCGTGCTGCACATGAGCGCCGACATGGGGCTCACCGAGGTGGGCACTGGCTGCACTGTTTTTTGTGATGGGCTCGGAACGGACAGGGCCCAAAATCCTACTCAACCCCTTCACCTTTTTAGTACTGCACTGTACAGAAACCAATATTTTAGTCTAATTCCAAGTGTTTTGTCCCCACATCGGGACTGCAGTTCCTAAAGGGTTAATTAAGAACCGGTCCCCCCGTTTTTGGGGACAAACTACTTGGAATTAGTGTGGGATAAGTTTTTTCAGTTATGAATGGGTTACGTAACTGACTTCGCAGTCTCTTAAGGTAGTCCCTTCTAACTAAGGCTACCGTTCTGCTTGGCGTTGGCTTTTGTCTTGTTGACTTTCGATAGAGAGCGGCGAAAACCACGCATTCAGAAGAGAGCGCACGTCGAAATCAGCGAACGAACCTAAAATCCGGGGGGTGGGGGGTACTTCATTCTCATGTATGGCCGTAGTCGTATGACCATAGACCCTCGCATCCCTACAATGCCGAGACGGAGCATGTCGGGTTTTCGTCGACCAGTCAGACATTGCTAGCACCAAACGCGAAGCGCCGTGAGGTGTTGGGCGAGTCGCAAGAAGGGTGAGCTGCATCCGACTAAGAACTGCTTGTGAGGCGGACTTGCACATGGATGACAGCTTCAATGTGCTAATTTAATTTCTGTTGTGGCCACTGGGCGAGGGGGGGAGATTATGCAACCAAATTTTGTGATACGTAGTAGCCTCTCTGTTGAAGAAAAGTTGATTGATGGATCAATGCCAAGCCTCTTTTACCCCCCCCCCCTCTCGGATGCGAAGGTCTATGGCCATTCAACTACGGCCATGCACGACATGAGTACACCCCGCCCCCTCCCCTCCATTAGCAGTAAGAACGGTGCTCCGTCTCGAAAAGGGATGCGTGGTCAATAGTCGAATGACTTAAGGCAAGCAACAAATGAGCACGCCCCCCTTTTCCCACTCCACGCAATTATAGAAAATGTGCGCCTAGCTGAGAGCCACTGCGCACCCCTCTCCTTTCCACCTTGCTGCCGCCGCCCTCACCGCCGCCACCGCCGCCACCACCACCATCCCTCGCCCCCGAGCAGGCGATCGAATCGATCCTGGCGACCGAGGTTGGCCGCACGTGCGCTTCTCTCAAGGACGCCCAAGGTCGTGTCCCGGCCCACTTGGCGGCGATGTCTTCTCGACGAGACCTCGTTGAGCTCCTCCTGCCCACTCGGGGCTGGGACCGGACGTCGGCCTGGACGACGTCATGGCGCGGGGGAAGGTGAGCCTCATCAGGTGGAGATCTCTGTGGAGGGAAGGATGGAACAAGGCGTGGGAGGGGAGAGAAGGAAGGAGGGAGCAAGGGAGGGGGACGGGCGGGGGGGGGGGGCGGGTGTACTCTGCGTGCATGGGCGTAGTCTTTGACCGGGGGGGGGGGGGGGGTCCAAGAACCCCCGGCAACGACACCGACAGTAACACGGTGGCTTGAGCGGTACTGCCGTAGGTGGGATCCACTGGCCGGCTCCGTCGGCTTTGCTGACTGCGGCATGGGCTTGCGGAGCCAAGCCAGCGAGAACGCTAGTCTGGGCACGGCTGCATCTCCCTCTTGAGGCACCCCCGCTCTCGAGTGGAGTGCCCTTCGTCTCCGCCTTCCGGAGCGAGCGCTTCGGCGCCACCACTGCTCCGGCACAAGATTGCACTGGCTGTAGCATACATATTTTGTATGCCCAGCAAGTATAAATACGAGCAGCTACCGTTTGTCTCTCCCACGCAAGACAAGCGCGGGGGGGGGGGACGCTTGCATGTCGCAGAACGCGCGCGCTCTCTCTCTCTTCAACCCTAGGCAGTGTTTTACGGCCTGTGCCAGAACCATGCTGTTACGTAACCACGGCCCCACGTTTTGTTGTCGCTTGCGCCCTGTGCGCGGCTTCTGCGGCGACTCTCTGCGCCATCGGTCTCTCCATGCCCGCCGGCCCGCCGTCGGAATTTTTTGTGTCCGCAGGAGCTGGCGGAGGAGCACGAGGGAGAGCTTCGGGCCCAGGAGGCCTTGAAAAAGAGCTCTGGCACGGGTCCGGCGCAGGTATGAAGCATGAAACATGACACATTTGTTCGCATTGTATTCGACTAAGCTACACATGCACTCCGCCAAATGTGTGTCGATGCCATTTTAACACTAATCTTCCAGGGGCGTTCTTTGGGAGGTAGCGGTGTTTTTTTTTGCGGGAAAGCACCGTTCTTCTCGTCGGGCGTTCTTATTTTTTCGAACCCTTGTACCCCTCCCCTCTCCCCTCCTCCCCTACCCCTCCGTGTTGTTGGTGTCTTGTCTGCCGCTTCCGCGTAACGTGCGGGCGATGGTAGTGGGGTTTGCGAGGTCACGGTAGGCGACGTCTCCCTCCCGCCTTGTTGAACGTGTTTTTTTTGTTTTAATCGGTTCTACGTATGCCATTTATTATGTGTTCTTACGGAAGAAAGCGGGCGGTTCACTGTCCGACGAAAGCGTAACGCTTCGCGCCAGTCAGTTGCAAGCCTGTTGTCGTTAACGCCGCCTTTTTTTTAGAAGTGTCTCGGTTTTTTCGATGGGCAAGCGCCGCGCCTGCGCCTTCGCTTTCCTGCGCCGTGCACTCGCCCCCCTCTCCCACCCCCCACACACACTCGTTCCCCTCTCGTGAGTGAGCTGGTCGCGTAGACACGTTTCGCGTGCTTTGCATGTGTGAGTTGTCTAATCGCGTGAACGTCTTCCTCGTGTTTTGCGTGGGCCTGGATCTGACGGCCGCAGGGCTTGGGGGAAGAGGGAAACACCGCACCAGCCGAGACGCCGGAGCAAAGAGAAGCGGCCGTCGCGGCGAAGGTTAGGTGAGTGGGCGGGAGGGAGGGGGAGTAGTACTCTCATGTCATGCATGGCCGTAGTAGTCGCCGCGAAGGTTACAGATAAGTGGGCGGGGGAGAGAGTTTTGCCACCGCGAGGCTAATGTGTGCGACATGCAGCATACATATCGTCTGTGTTTTTTTTTGTTTCCCGTGTTTGAGAAGGGGAGGTCGGTTGTCAAAAGCGAGATCTCTGCGATGTTCCGCTTTCCGAGAAAAGTGACGCATCGAGGAATTCTCGAGATTGTCTGGAATGCCTGCTTGGCCCCTCCGGTGCTTGCACCGATCAAAGCACCGATCCACCTTCCCTCCCTCCCTCCCTCCCTCCTTCTCGCGCGGAGGTGGGCGAAGCTTTTGTTCTGATTAGGCTGACGGCTGTGGGCCCTCGTGTCTCCGGGAAATCGCTGTACCCCCCTCTGCCGCGCAAAGTACCCCTCACGCAAGTGTCTACCTCGCCCGTGGGATTTCCCCTTTCTTCGCTTACCGGTGCCTGGTCGCGTTTTTGTTTCTTGATGGTTTTTCCTTGTCTGGGCTCTCTCGTTTTCCGCTTTGCGTACGAAAAAAAAAGAGTTATTAATACGTTTCCAAAAATATGTTTCGCTTCTCCGGGCTATATCTCGCTTTTTTTTTGTCGCTTGCGTGCGGAAACAAACAAAAAAACGTCCGTCGGTCTGGCCTCTCTCTCAGGGGGAACGAGCTCTTGGCAGCGAAGGATCTAGCGGGCGCTCTGGCGGCCTACACGGAGGCGATATCGCTTGACGGGTCCGACGCTGCCTTCCGGAGCAACCGGAGCGCCGTTCACATGTCCATGGGGGCGCACGAGAAAGCTCTCCTCGACGCTGAGGTGCGATAGAGGCCCGGGGGTCGCTCGCTGAAGCCTGTCTCCCAATATTTACCGGAACTGTTACAGGGGACCGTATTACTATAGTTGATCAGAGCCAGATACGGTGTGTAAACATATTAGGGGGGATCTATGGTTTGTGGGGGCCATCGTGGGTTCTGATGACTATGTTTACAACAATAGCCCACCCGAAATAGTAACTGTTTTATATAGTAACTACAAATAGTAACTAGACTAACTATTAATAGTGAGAGCGAATGTCACGATGTCGACACTCCAAACCACGACGACGACTAGTGTGTGTGTTGCATTAGGAAACCTGAGCATTAGGGGGGCATTTTTGGGGGGGAAGCGTTCGCTTCGGCCAGGGGAGCAGCGCTCTTCCCGTGCGAAAAGGGGAGGGGGGGGGGGTACTTCATTTTCATGCATGGCCGTAGTCGTATGACCATAGACCCTCGCATCCCTACAATGCCGGGACGGAGCATGTCGGGTTTTCACCGACCAGGTAGACATTGCTAGCACCAGCGCTGTGAGGTGTTTGGCGAGTCGCATGAAGAGGTGAGCTGCATCCTACTAAGAACCGCTTGTGAGGCGGACTTGCATATATGGATGACAGCTTCAATGAGTTAATGAGAGGGGTGGGGCGCGGGTATGTGCCCTCTTCTTCTTTCTTCGCGCCCCGGCCGCTTGGTCGTTGGCTGTTATTATAGCTGCTCGTTGCCAGCGTCCTTGGGGTGTTGTAATCTCCAGCTGTCAGCGCGTTTCCCCCCCAAGGATGCCTTTGTATTGCGGTTTTTTTTTTCCCGTGGGGTGTTCCGCGTTGTTATTTATTTTTCCAAGTTTTTTTTCCCGTGTGACCTGTGGCCTGTTTGTTCTCATGTTTTCCTTAATATATATCTTGATGCCGATTTTTAGTTCCAAGGTTTTTTTATCTTGATGCTATTTTTAGTTTCAAGTTTTTTTTTTAACGTTTCTTCGTCTCGTTTTTGCTTGATGTATATTACTGTTGTACACCTGGTATATATGTGTGTACCGTGTTTCCGTAACAGGTTTGCCGGCGGCTCAAGCCGGATTGGCCGAAGGCGTGCTACCGAATGGCGGTGGCGCGCCTCGCGTTGGGTCGGCACGAAGACGCGGCGCTCGCGGCCTGGGAGGTGAGAAAGCAGCGCACAAACGCCCAAGTGGAAACGGCGCCACTCTTGACGGCGGCTGCATGGTTTCTGTCATAGCCGAGGGTGTTTTTCTTGCACTTGCTCAACGCGTAGTGACACGCGAAATTTTTGTTTTTGTTTATCCTCCGGCGGGTTCGTAAAACTAAAGCTTAAGCTCGCCACACTTTCAGATTTACAGTTCGTGTCGTGTGTCAATTTATCCGGTCGCTCCCGGTACTGCTGGATATCTCTTTCTTTCGAGGCTGTAACGACCTCGGTTGTTTGCGTGTTTCCTCAAAAGCGTAGAGCGCTAAGTTGGAGCTCCCGAGATATGCTTGAGTTGTCACCTGCTACGTACTCTCGACGGCAAAATCGAGTTGGGCGCACAAAACGGCGCTAGTGGATGGAACGCTCGTACATGGGCTGTTCTTGCAACATGCTACATACAGCGGAGCATCGCATGCGGGCAAGCACTCGTTGAGGCAATAACGGGACGGTGTGCGTCGAAAATAATTACGGGTTGCGCTCGCGCGCAGGCGTTGTGTTGGGTGTTCCGCCCCGGCGGCCCGGCCGCCCGCCGTTGCTTCGTCTAAATTATCAACTTGATGGCGGTAACACGGTGACAATCGCTCGATCGGATGTCGGATGTCAGCGAACGCCCTTGCATATATACATGCACGTAAAACGGACGACTCTTCACTGCTTTTTTTTTATAACGCTTTGTTATAATTTGGTCGATGACGATAATGCTGAACCTTAATCAAACTTGACGGAAGAGCCAATGCCGGGCCCGCGCATGGTTTCCTCGCGTTGGAGATGTCTCAATAAGGCTATTTTGAAGTAGGATCGGTGTTCCGTCTCGAAAGGGATGCGTGGTCAATGGTCAAATGACTAAGGCAAGCGACAAATGAGCACGACCCCCCCCCGCGCGCGCTTGGTGCAAGCAACGTCTGCCTGTTCGGTAAAAACCCAACGTGCTCCGTCCCGGCATTGTAGGGGTGCGAGGGTCTATGGTCATACGACTACGGCCGTGCACGACATGAGTACACCCCCTCCCCCCCTTTTCCCTTCCTTCCTCGCTTGGTGTTGCGCGCTTGCAGGGCGTGCAGCTGGACAACGACAACGTGCAGCTCAAGGCTCTCCTTCAGAAGTGCGTTGAGAAGGGACGCGCCACTCTGCATGGGCCCAAGCCCTGACAAGCACGCCACGCGTATTGTTCTTAACCCCCTTCGCAACTGCACCACCCGTTTTTTTTTGTCGGGGGGGGGGGGGTACTTGGAATTAGAGTTGACTACTTTTTGCAGTAATACAAAGGGGGATTCTCGAAATTCCAAGTGGGTGGATGCGCTTGGACAGAGAATAATGTACTTAATGTACCTATAATACCAGGTACAATGCGAATCTGAATCGACCAAAGGGATATAATGGGTTGTCCACGGTTTTCAGAATGGTCTTTTGTTTTTTTCACGGAGTCTTCAGGTTGTTGGTGGGAGAATCGTCACGGGGATGACACGTGACCGACCTCCCTTCGTTACTTTCGTTGCAAGCGCTTTTAATTAACCTGCAACCGGTGGGAAGACACACAGACGCATTGCGTTTTTGCGTCACTTTCTGGGCGAGATGTATTTTGAATATGTGTTTTGCTGCGTCGGCACTTGGCGTTTTTTTACTGTATGTTTGCCGGGCGGTGCGCAACGTGAACGGTTCCGGATCGACACACAGGGGGCGGTCTTTACGCTCACTGTCTGAACAATGTGGTGCGGAACCGGGGCGGCGGCGGCGGCCCGCAAATTACGGTGTATCACGGGTATGTGTAGGTGCCCTTTTATGGTGCGGTTTATTCGGATAATCTTGCCACAACCGCGTGCAGCTAATTACGATTAAAAACATCGACCAGGCTTGAGGTTGAACGGACGCCACCCTGGCGCGCGCGCCCATCGATCGTTTTTTTACTGCGTGATTTTTTTTTGAGGCACGCGCCCAAGAACAACAAACATCAGGAAACACCTACTTACTAAGGCCATTCCTAACAAACAGGAAATGCACGATTTGTGTGAGGTTTTTGTCATGAATCGTGACTTTCCATGTCACGATTCACGACCAAAAACTCCTCACGAATCATGATGCCAATTTTATTGATGTTTTTTTTGTTGTTGTTGCTTTTTTGCGTCACTGAGACGGTTCGAAGCAGGCGTTCCTTCACCACCCCCTTCCTCGCCATCGACCGTCCATCCCTCCCCCCCACGATGCTTGCAGCCATTATTATGCTACTCTCTACACTGAGGCGCCCAAAGCTTTCCACCTCTAAGGTGGCGAGTTCATGGCTCCGTTCGTCGAAGAACATCCACGCGCCCCGGATGAGCGTTGTGTTGACGCTCGCGAGACTCGGAGGTACAATCAGCTGCTCCTTCGTGGTCAGCACTGCCTCCCCGAAGGTGTGCCTGCGCTTGTCGGTCTACGTGGGTGACATCCAGCAGGATGGACTTCTCCCTGTTCTCTCGGTTCTGAGCGTCCCTGAGACCGTCTCTCCTCACGACGTCGTGGGGGGTCGTGCTTGGGCTTGCTGGCGAGGTTGCAATGCCAGCCGATTTTCCGGGCACCTCTCCTGGGAAAACGACTGTGCCTTCGCCGCGCCCGGTAGTTCGAGGATTTTCTCTTACGCCTACGGCGCCCCGTTGTCTGCCCTCCTGCAAACCTCGAGGAACATTCCCGTGTCCAGAGCCGTTTCGAAGTAACTTGTCCTCTGCTCGAGTGATACAATGGCGACGAGGGCCGCGGCCTGCTTGTCCGGCATGGTAGCGAGGCAGCACGCAAGGCGGTCCGTGCTTCCATCCTTTACTACATCCACTGCTCGCTCCAGCACGTATGCGCCTGACGTGATCGGGGCACTAACCACCGCCGCCCCACCTTCGTCTGCAATGCGGACGCCAACGCTTTCCCCAAGAACAAAATCTCCTCGGCCGTCGGGACGTGTCCTTTCGGTGGTAGTGCCACGACGCCGATGTCGCCTAGCTCTCGCCGGAGGAAGGCCAAGACTCTAAACGCGTTGGTAGTGGCCCCCATAAGGCCGAGAGAGACATCGTCCATGTACGCGAAGGCGTCCACCCATTTCCCCTCGATTTTTTCTCCGAAACGCTTCAACCGCGGTCGCAACGCCAAACATAAATTTGCCGGCGCCATGAGCCCCACTGCTCGACACCGCTGGAGCAAGCGATCGTCCTGGTCTCCTCGGAGTCCCGAAAAAAAAAGTCAGCTGTTCTTGTACCATAGCACTTGGCCACTAACGGCGTGAGCGCTGACCCGCGGTTGGCCGCCTCCGCTAGCACTGCCGTCCTTTTCGCAATGCTAACGGCATTGGAGCTAACGGCATTGGAGCAGTCGGTGATAATGAGCCAGCTTCCCGACTCGCGCAGCCTTCGTGCCCTCAGTCCCACACGCTCCTTTTCTCCGGGTACGGCTACCTCAAACTGCCACACCTCTCGGTTGACCTCCTCTAACCTTGGTCACCACTGTCGAATGGCCCCTGCGGTGATGAGTCCCCTCCATGCCATGCCCACGCAAACCGGTCGACACTTTCCCCCCAACACGTTGAGGCTCGGCTGCAAGTAAAGCTGCAAGAACTCTGGCGGGAACACGTCCGGCTTGTCGACGATTCTCACTCCTCCCGCCCATATCGGTGTGGGTGATGGACTGCAGGTGCGCGAACAGTTGGCCATCGTTTCCAGCGTCAGATAGGGCGCTACGGGAGCTGATGACGTCGAAGAGCAACCCGGAAGCGTACTCGCCATCCGGGCGCCACGGGGGAGAGTTTTCATCTTCGACGTCGATGGCGCTCGCTAGCACTGCAGCCGCCGCCGCCGCCGCGGACACGGCGGGGCAGTCTTCGGGGGGAAACTTGGTCACTAGCGTGTTCTAGGTCGCCTCGTTTCCAGCTGAACGTAGCTCTGCCAGAAAGTTGCGTGCTGCCACTCTGACCCCTTCCGCGTGGCGACACGCCGACGGCACCCGTTCGAGCTTCGCCTCCTCCGAAGATTCTTGGGTGGCGTCCCTTTGCTCAAGCCCCCCCCCCTGGCGCACGCCATCAGCCATGGGAGCAGGGGGGCCATATCCCCGCTCTCCACCAACGCGAACCTCTGCCGCCTCTCGGTCTGGTCGTTTGGTGAGTGGCGCAGGGCCGGCATGAGACACGAACAGTTTGATCGCTCGCAGGAGCGAGTTCGGCGTCGCGGAGCCCCTGTGCGGCCGGTGCTCTCCCATGACGTGGTTGAGGATGCCAAGCACGTGAACGCTTAGGCGCGCGTGTGCGCTTGCCAACCGCGGCTGAACTTTTTGCCCCGGTTGCGAGACGCTGCCCCAGATCATCCAAGGAAACAGTATCGAGTGGTGACCCTATGCTCAGCCTGTTCTGGTCCCATCCGTACCAAAGATCCCGGCTACGTAGGTCCTCCTCGCCTGCGGTCCCCCCTCCGCGCGACCCGGTTGCGAAGACCCGGGTCCGCTTGACCCGCTGCCTCTCGTGCGTCCCGTCTCGGGTGCTGGGCTCGGCAGTTGACTGCTGGACAGCGGAGGGATGCCGGTGTCACGCCTCTCGCGAGGGCCTCAGCCACACAGCGAGCGTGGAGCACGTGGCGCCCTTCACGGAAAACGTACCGCCCGATGCCCGAGCTAGCGCGTTACCCGACAGACCCCGCACACCACGTCTCTTCGAGCGTCGCCCAGGAAGGAACGGGGGCGTGTCCCATCCCTGTGCCCCCCTCGCGGTGCCCTGGGGGGTCCCCCACCTGGTAGATACATGGCCACTGGTATCCTAGGCCCACTGTTGTTCATTCCTCTCCTTCCGCTTATTTGGGTCTCCGCTCTTCTTCATCCCTCCTCCATCGCTAGTTCGCGCCCCTCTGGTTTCTGCTCATCCTTCACCCTCGCTCCCCCCCCCTCTCTGCTAGATCCGCTCCCTCTACCCTCCACCGCCCTCCCCCGGCCTGCTGACCAGGGTGGCGCACTACTCCCACGGCCTGGGATTTCGCCCTGCGCTGGCTGCTCGTGACCCTGTCCCTGATCCTCTCGGCCGGCCTCGTCAACTCCTTGCGAGTGATCCTGACCCCCCCTCGTTGCTGGGCGTAGGAACTGCCACCCCTGGTGTTGCCGGTACCGCGCCCTCGGACCTTGTCCGGGAGGTTGCAGGCTGTTCCGCTGTCGCGGTATATCTGCTTTCCACGTTCTGGTGGCTCTCTGTGGCACCCGGAGCTGCGCGTTCCCGTTCGGGCTATCCTCTCAGTGTCTGGTCGCTCTCCAGCACCAGCCCCGTTCCTCTCGGCGAAGCCGCCGCCTCTACCGGAAAGAGAGGCGGGGTGACACCTTCCTCGAGCGCGTTTTGAACCCCGAGAGTCCATCGTGTTAAGCGTTTTTCTCACTCGGCGTCGAGGCCCGCCAGATATTCCTGGACGGGAGACCCAATGTAGAGCCTCCGGTTTGTTAACTGAAGCAGAATATCCTGGGATCGATTACCGAATGCGGTGAACAGCGCACGGTAACGGCCAGCAGCCGTTTCCCATTTCCTCGGGCGGGGGAAACCAAGATAACCCCCTTGAGGTAGACCCAACAGGACATCGGTGAACTGAGAGCACAAGAAAAACGAAGAGGTTGAGCTGTATGGTGGTGGTGGTGGTGCCGTCGTTGTCTACCCCAGAAGATTGCTGCGTGTGCTACGGGGCCCTGGCGACCTCGATGCTCCATCTCGGCAACTGTCCTTACCAGTGCCCCCCGTATCAGAGCGGCGACCAACCTGCGTTGCCCGGCTTCCCATGTTGCCCGACGCGATGCCGGCTAGGAGAGGAGGGGGGTCATCCACCGGAGCCACACGGCAAAAGGCAAGGGGGGGCGAGCGATATGCAGCATTTGTCACGGGTTGATGGAGGAGACCGCCTTCGTGTACGTATCCTGTTCATGCAATATACACCGCCGTTACGCACTATAGGCTTCGTTGAAGACGCGAGCCCCCGAGCCAGCACCAGCGGGGCACGCACAAAACCAAACACAAGGCCACGTGCCCGAATTCGGCCCTACATGCGGTGTACCAAGAAGAGAGAAGAGGTATATCTACACACCGTTCTTCAGCAGAAGAAGCACCGTGGTCCCGGCGGATGGGTGGACACGGCAGAGGAGACAACCACGGCACTACCACACACAGCAACTCCAAGGAATGGCAGTCGACCACAATACCTCCAAGCAATTGATTTCCGCGCAAACTCCAATAATTGATTCCCACACTAACTCCAAGAAATTGCAGTCGACCACACTGTTTCTACGGGGAACCATTGTAAATAGGGCCAAATATTGTTATTAATAGTAAATATATGTATATAAATATATTGGTTTTTCATGTGTACCGTAGGTCCTGTTTACTATGGCCCCCCGTAATAATACTAATCGCAGACAACGACGGCCTCACCACACCACCATGTTATATGGCTTAGATTAGGTAGGTAATTGGTTAACCTTTTACCAGTACGACGCCCAACGGACTACGTACGCGTAATGCCTTAGCAAATGGCATCGACGGCAGGACATGGGTTGTACCGTCGTAGCGGTTGTGAGTTCGAATCTCACAACCACCATGAAAACGCGAATTTCCTCATGTCAAGAATCTGGAAACACTTCTGAATCCCAATATATAGGAACCGCGTGTTGTTGGTCACACGCGTCGACCCGTACATCCGGTCCGTTCCAGGGGGGGGGCGTGTTATAAGGCTTAGATGTGGGTAGGTAATTGGTTAACCTTTTACCAGTGTAATAGCCCTACGGACTAAATGCCAGCACCACCGGCACTACCTTCAGGTTACAGATTCGCACACTAACTCTAAGTAATTCCAGTCGACGACGCTACGTAGCTCGAAGTATTGGTACGCACGTGTACGACACCACCACCGGCACCACCACCATGCAGCTTTTTCATATATACGTGTATGCTACTCGTACACATACATGTAGATATATACACAGATTGTATACTAACTCCATGTCATTGCAGTCGACCACACTAAGTCCAAGTAATTGTAGGCAACGACGCCGCGGCACCACCACATAATACATACATTCAGTTTCACGTACGTACGGATTATGTGTGTACGTGGAGCTCTGAACGACGGGAGGCGCGCACCCCTCTTATCTGCCACAAGTGTATCTGCGGTTGATATTCGGTTTATGTTCATCGCAGAAATCAGAGACACATGTGTATATATACTGCTGAAATTACTCCTCCTCCTGTAGATAGATGTGGATACGACTTATACTGCCTTTCAGTGGACCGGTCATCATAGTTTTATTCTCTCACTCGTTTCAAGCTCCCTCGTATCTATGATATCTACGATGGCAACACGATAACGGCGCAGCGAAGATATGCCTGCCTGTGGTGTTTTCGAAGCATGGTCGTCGAACCCGTACGATCACCGAACGGATGCCAGCCAGCAGAGAGGGCAACCAGCGACCCCCCCATCAACGTCATTCATTCCCGTCCGCGCATTTGGAGCCTAAACGAGTAGTACGTACATGGTCAACTGTCGATCTCACACCTCAGGGGACGCCTTCGTTTCTTCCCCGGATCCCGGGTTTCCACAAAAATGCCCTAGAAGCAACGAGCGCGCATGTGTGTTTGTGCTCGTGTCGGCAGGCAGAGGCGAAGTCCATTCTATCCTGTTGTCCCTACAGACTTTCACACCATGATCAAGACTTGCGCTCTCCTCGCCGTGGCATCGGGTGTGGCAACTGCCAGCCCATGGGCCGGGCAGCCCTCGGCGAACGCGGCGTTCGTGGGCGCTCCTGTGGGACGATCAAGCCCGTGGGGTTTGGGAACGCGGTGGGTCACCAGCACGCCGACTTCGACCACGGCACGCGTCGGCGCTGTGTCGCGATCCGCGGGCACCCGCCTGAACGCACTCAACATGAAGCTGGGCGAGGACGAGAAGGTGCGTCTCGTGTGGAGTTGGTCGCCGTGTGGCGAGCGAAGGCAAAAAGTTTGACGAAGCTTTTTCTTGAGGGCTTTAGATTTTTGCCCCCCCGCAGAGACAGACGACGAGCGAACATCATACGTAAGCGTGTCCGCTAAAAAAACATGATCGACCATCCCCCACCTCGAATCGAGCTCATCATCAGCATCACATGTCACGTCAACTATGGTCAGACATCCTTGTGCAGAGCGAGTAAAAGAGTGAAGCACGCACCAGCGGCAAGCTGGGCCACAGAGAAGCGTCACACCACCTCCCGTCGACTGCGAGCTTTGATTGCTGTTGCAGCAGCATCAGCAGCAGCAGCAGCAGCCACAGACACGCATAAGAGCACTTGTTTTTTCCTTGCCTTGGCTAGATAAAGTGTAGTATTTTTCGAGTACGCACCAGCACCGAACGAATATGGACGTGGTTCACTTGTTGAATTGAACTACGCGATGTACCTACTGCCTGCTTTGTAGGGACAAGATCGGCAGCGTTGATGTCAAAAGGAGCTCATTCACGAAACCCCCCCAATACTGGGCTCCTCCTTAACCACCGTGTTCAGTCGCTAGTGCAGGCGCCTCGCTGGCTCGGTGTTGCTTCTCTACAGCCTTCGTCGCAATTCCTACGTACTGCTGTTGTAAAGTATGCTTTGCACTTACTCACACACGTCACGTAAATAAGCATCTGTTTTGTGTGTTGATCATCATTCGCCATGTTCCGTACTTTTTTTCAGTGTTTTTTTGTGTACGTCGTACGTACGTACAGCAGCAGTTGTAATTTCCATTTCATACCGAATACAATGTGCCCCGTAAACGTCGCAGTGCTGACATGAGCACGGAAGGGAAGAGTGATGGTTGTGTTCCTTCTATTTTAATACTATTAATAGTATGGATTTTATCATGTCGAGAGTTGGTCTATACATAAGCAGCCTTGCAGCGTACGAGTGTGTATACTGCTGTAAAAAAAAACTGTGTACGTGTACGAGCCGATTAATCCATCTCGTTACTGCTGTTGTTGTGACCCCAGCAGGAGGGGCTGCTGTAGCGTTGTCTTCCGTTGTATATACGTCCTCGAGCTCACAGCTGTTGTTTTTTCAAGTTTTTACATATACGAGTAGCCGAGCAGAACAGGAGGAACCATTCTGAAGTCGAAAATAAACGAAGAACATGATAAAAGTGGCGAACGCCCGGTTTTTGGCCCGGTTTTTGGCGTTTTTGGTTGGTTTTGGTTTCCACTAGTTTCCACGTTGAGGTTTTTTGCGTGCGTGCGTACGTACGTACGTACACACGATTTTTTTCATCCTCTTCCTAAAAGGAACAATCAACCTTGCGTGTACAGCAGTAGTACGATTTGTACATGTAGTACAGAACACCTACGTAGTGGGAAACAGGAAAGCTGGCACAGGCTGGATTTCTTATTTGAGAGAGGGTGCTTTCTACACTATTTTCAAGATAACGCCTCTCGAATTTCTTATCTTCCTATAAATCTCAACCTGGCTTTCTTACCAGGTGTCCTGTCCTATTTTGGCCGTATTAATAGTGTTCGTTCATTTTTCTTTTTTCATGCGTCAACCCAGGTCAACCTCGCGTGTTACACAACACTCGTAGGCACCCCCACCCACCCCCACTCACCCACCTCTCTCACCGTTGTGTCCTTTTGATACTATTAATACAAGCACAATCTATAACGCTGTAGGCTGCTTAAGGGTAACGATTATTGAGGCCAGTCTGCAATTGTGCCAACACTTCTACACACTTCACGGCACTCAAGACATAGCCTATCAAGACACCACGCTTGACGACATAATATCGTTACTGCTGGTCCTGGTGCCCCAAGTACAAATTACAGGGTACGATTATTCTTCGTATACGAGTACGTGTAATACGTACCAGGTATTAATAGTAATTTGTGCACGAAACGATTGCACAGCCTTTCACGCCGAGAGGCCCTATATAGCTGCAACACCACCTTGCAAAAAAACTGGTGCAATACCACTGCCTGATTGGTCGAGGCTGGCCTTTGGCCTTTCCGTTTTTAATGGGAAAATGCCGTTTTTTAATCGAAAAAACGCCTCCGAAACGTGACGGGAGCCGCCCGACCGCCGCCCCTGCCGACATCGAGCCCCCCTCGAACGGTCAGGGTTGGGGTCGGGTTGGGTCTGGGCTGACGTGCAAGACAATACGTAGGAAGTTGACCTGAGTGACTGTGCACGAGGGTTATGTTTGTTGCAAGGTGGTGTTGCAGTCAGGGCGTCCCCTTCCGGTCGGTGGAACGTTAACGTTACATCGTCATGGGCCCACGATTCAGAACTGAAAAAACTTATTCCCCACTAATTCCAAGTAGTTTGTCCCCAAATACGTACGTGGGACCAGTTCTTGACCCATCCAGAAGTGAAAAACTTATCCCACACTAATTCCATGCATATAATAGCAGTAGGAGTATCGCTCCCTGCTTTTTTTAGGTACTCGTATGATATGTACGTACCTGGTACACAAAAAAAAAATCGTACGTCGTAGAGATTATCGTTTTCAGCGGCGGACGTTATACGGGTATGTGTATGATACTCGTACCTCGTACATGAAATCCTACGGGTACATATTATGCATATCCATCATCGTAGCGTGCGAAGATGAGTTTCGACGAATTTCTCGATCCCACAGCTGTTTTTTTTTTTCATTTTTTTACAAATATCTATCATACGATGGACAGCGATGGATGCGAATTTATAATTTCACGGCGTCAAAATAAATTATTTGAAAAAATAGGGGACCCCTTTCGAGCTGTGGCTGAAGCCGGACATTTCTTGATTTTTTACAGGGATGTAAAGACCGCCGAGCTCTACGTACAAACGATCAATTTCCAATAACTTTCTCGGAAACTTCCACTACGAGTACGAGTAGCGCACACAAGTTGACGACAGTTACAGATAGATGTCCCTGCTGCGCAAGTTCCTATGTAGCGGCGGCTATACTGCTGCTGGCCTGTTTCAAGTTTATTACGTAAAGCATTATGATATGATACCAGTATCTCATGCTCTAAAGCTGGTGTCTGTGGTGGAAGGGGTTTCAATCTGGCTCAGAGTAGGCGTTTTTGTTGGCGGGCGGACCCGTACTGCATGCATACTGCTTACTCGCTGCTGTATAATGGTGCCAGTACGACGTACGTGAAAAAAATAAATCATGTCTCGTACACGAGGTACGCTACGTTGTACATATTACACCTTGTATACGTAGCCTGGTTCGAACGAGCGTTTTTCAGAGCATACTCCACGCCATGGATATTCTCTACAGTACGTAGTAGTTCCGGCGTACAAGGCATATGCGGGTGTACTACGCCCTTCGCTGCCAACGCCTTATTAATGGTCACCATCTTCTTCTCAACCTCGTGAATTGCGTACACGGCGCGGATGATCATCGATCGATGATCTGAATCATCGCATCGATGAGATCATTCGCGACGCATACATACGCAAATAATGAGGTTTGAGAAGGAGATGGTGACTATTAATGAGGCGTTGGCAGTGTTGGGGGGGGGGGTGGTAGATAATGTAGTAGAAGCCTACTGTAGCTAAGAAGCTCACCTTGGAATGTGGCGCAGTGCGTTTCATTTTAGGCTTTTACATGTTGTGTCATCGCTTGGTTGCCTGCACCTTCTTGAGGGCAACAGCAGCTAACCCGGTGATGGTAGAAGGCATGAACGTGTCTCAGGAGGAGTTGGAGCAGAGGCACAGGCTTTGTGTGTTGATCGATCTCGGAACCCATTCAGAACTGAAAAAATCCTACACTAATTTCAAGTAGTTTGTCCCCAAATACGCGGGACCAGTTGGTAAGGGGTTAAAGGTGTGCCTGGTATACAGGTACTCGTAGCTGGCACGGGAGCGCGTCGTGGTGACTCAAGGCAGCAGTCACACACATAAACTCTCTTTTGTATTTATTTTATCCCCGAGCTGTCGAGTTGACTCGATCTCATACAGGAGCTAAAGCACCGGAAGGCTCGCACATTATCCCGATATTCCAATCTCCCAGTACCAGAATCCATATCCAGTATGGAACTCCCCAATATATTATACGGTGGATCTTACGCGTCGTGATCCTGCGCACAATCAAATCGTAGATGTATCAAGTCCTGGTATCAGGTGCCGGTAACTGCTGTATGTTTTGCGATCTAAACTGTCATGATAGATATCTTATTATGTACCATGATATCATAATATATCGCTGTACCAGCAACGGGCAACCACACGCGCACCGAGCACCGGTAGTATGTGTTTCCGTGGATGAACTGCACCAGGTATTTTAGCGTACGAATAACACCTGATACCTGGTGTAGTATACTATACCAGGTACCAGTTACCAGGTATATGTCAATGCATACTGGTACTATTCGTAACGCAGCAATGGCCTTCTCGCAGAGGTACAGAGTTATATTATGCTGCGGCAGCGGCAGTCTGGGGGGGGGGTGGGGGAGGGGCGTACTCATTTGTTGCTTGCCTTCATCATTTGAGCATTGACCACGCGTCCCTTTCGAGACGGAGCACCGTTCCTACTCCTAATAGATTCACCTCCAACACTTGGGCGCTCATTACGGTTTTATACTTTTTTTGTATTTATCATATGCTCTTTCCTGGGGGGTACGAGCTATTCGGGGGGAAGGAGAGTACTGTTTACCAGGGATACGTGCCGCGTGTCGCCCTGGTACGGAGTAACACTTGCGCTCGCAACTTCCCTCTGACCGCTGTCGGAATTTTATGCAATACGTAGCCCCTGGTGGAAATTGCCCCCGTATACACTGGAAAACCCTACTTTTTTTCCCCGGACGGGGATGATAGGTGTTTCATCCCCTGTGCTACCGCCTGTTTTAAGATTTGCGGTTTCCCGTTCGCGGGTGTGCCGATCGCACTCCTGGTTCGCTGAGTATTACCATGATCATGATTGCAATCGGACAGGAGCGAGAAGAAGAAATTCCACTGCTGTCGAGTGGCAAAGATGATGGTGATACGAGTTGCTGCAGCGGTTGTAGTTCCCTTCTCCCCCGCGGTTACGTTGATAACTTGGTTTTCGTCGCGCATGGGGCTTTAGCTCAATCAGCATCCCCATGGTTCGAAATCCTCGATCTCACAGCTGTTGTTTTTTATTTGTAGAATTATAATACAATGTGTGCGTAAGTATAATGGGTTATTTTTGCGTGCAACGGGTGCCACGACTTGACCCCTTAAGAAACGGTCACCCGTTTTTGGAGACAAACTACTTGGAATTAGTCTGGGATAAGTTTTGCCGTTCTGAAACGGTTAAATGAGAGGTAGGTGTAGTACGTACAGGCCGACAACACCTCTTGTTTACTATAATATTAATAACGTGCTCTCTTAACTGTACTTATCTCTTATATAGGGTGCCCTCTCTCTTAAATCGAGGCACCCACTGTACTTGTATAACAGGAAGTATCATATATACTACGTGGACTAATTAATATTGACAATTTTGCAAATAGCTACAGAATGGCGAACGAAAACCCAGGCTTAAAAACTATAAAACTATACTCGCAGTTCGAAGTATATTTATATATCGTAGAAGGGAAAACAAATATTAATACCTACGAAGTTGTATTCAAGACACGTGGGACCACGTCTTTTTTCAAGTACTGCCGCCTAGGCTGTAAAATTGCAGCATTTCACATCCCTTTACGTACGATACCCCTTCGCAGTACGAGCATGCTCGTTCCGAGTCCAAACCTAGTTGCAGTAAGCATGGGGTACGTTTTACGGTATCATATGTAACATAGGTATCGAAAGGGTTGTCGGCATAACGTTTATATTCTTGGTACTGCTGTGTGTAAATAGTGTATGCGCCGCTCTGTTAGGCGCGGTCGTGTATTCCCTCCTGCCTTACAGTACAGGACACCTATTGAGAAACAGGCTAATGAGAAGGCCAGGCTGAGATTTAGAGAGGAAAATAAGAAATTCAGGAGTCGTTATCTTGAAATTTAGTGTAGAAAGCATCCTGTCTCAAATATGAAATTCAGCCTGGACCATATTTCATGCTTCTTATTAGGTGTCCTGTGTTGTATGTCATGTGAATAGTGTTCTTTCTCTGTCTGGATTTCACAGCCCACAGCTTCCGATTTTTGTTGTTTGTCATTTTTCTCCGCCGGTTCAAAACGCGAACTATTAATAAACGTCTTGTCTAATATTTTGTCTAATCGTACATATAATAGTAGCATTTGCACAGCTGAATGATAACGATTTATACTTATTGAACATTGGCTTTGCCGTGCTTTATATAAAAAGATACCAGGTAGCGGTTGTCTTGACGGTATGTTGTTACATACATACCGGGTATATATGCCAGGTATGCACATACGAAGTATATTATTACACCGCCGATTGCCAACACGTTGCCCTTCTTCGGAAATAACGCATACATAGACTGCTCGTTTACTCTACGGTAACTATCGTTTTACAGTAAGCACGGTAAGCGTGTCAATAATGTCACCGGCCTGCCGCGTACAGCAGTGTGTGTGTGTTCTTCACATTAAACCTTCCTTTGTACCCGTCGACATCCAGCACACCCAGTGTCCGTGCCAATTCTTCATCCTAAAAAGGTACCAGTTCTGTGGTCACAAAACTACGACACAGAGATACTACGCTCAGTGCAGTAAGCAGAGCAGACAATGCAATGCCATATATGACAGGCAAGACCTACCCTGCTAGCAATTCAGGTGCATGCAAGAGAAAAAAAAAGAGAAAAGAAAAAAGCGAAAAGGAAAAATAATAGAAAGTAAACATACTGAGGCAAATCAACAATCAAGCAACCAAACAAAAGCATGACAAAAGAAAAAGAAAAAAAGTGTCGTGCTTCTCCAAGATGAGATGCGACATCTAGTTAAAAGAAACCAAATGAAATGAAACCAAACCAAATGAAATGAAATGAACCGAAAAAAACAGTGCCAACAAAGCAAGACTACGAGTATGCCAAATAAATATCCTCGAGTCTCACAGCTGCCGTTTTTTATTTTTTATTTCATGTACATAAAACACACTCTCTTGACGAGGAATGTGGTATTGTATTTATGTGTACACGCGTTACCAGACGTGAGATATATAACAGCCATAGTGACACATAATAAACGGCACAAATCACGCATCTTGCAAAGCGGATGAGTTCGAGGCGGTGTGGGCTATTGTTAGGGACCAATCCGGTTCGTATATATATACGGTAGGACTCACAGCAGTTCGTTTTTTTTGTAAAACATGCTGGTTACCAGTTTTTTACATCCGGGAGGGTATGTTTTGTTTATTATATAATTATACACGGACATTTCGTTCGGGGGTGACTTGACCGTTGCTCCAGCCTCTTCTTCAGGGAGACTCAAGAGTATCGAAGTATCACACTCAGCTTGCAAACACGAGTTTCGACGAAATCCTCCATCTCCCAGCTGTTTTTTTTTATTTTCATGTATAGAACGCGCGATCGAATGATCACTCTGCACACCAAAAAACTTGCAAATATATATAGGAGTTTTGATTAAAAGTTCGATCTTAACAGCTTTGTTTTTTGTTGCTTTTTTTTTTCTTGATACAGCCAGTAGAGGAAGAAGAACTGCCAAAAAAAGGGAAAAAAATCGAGCACAGAAGGAAAACCAAAAAGAACATTAAAAAAGGAAAGTTTTTTTTTTTGTTATGATAAGAGAGATGAACTGGTCACATGTATTTGGGGACAAACTACTTGGAATTAGTGTGGAATAATGTTTTCAGTTCTGAGTGAGTTAGGCCCTCCACACTTGCACATACCGGGTACAATAAAATTCGTGCCGTATATATGTCATTTTATGTATAACACGTCGCTCCCATGGCATGAGCAGTGCTAGCTACCGCTACCTGTACCTTCCATCAACTCACTTGTACGGTATAAAATTACATACATGTGAAGTAGTAACAAAAATATGGAACGTTTATACCATTGATATAAAGACCAAACGATCCCTGCATTTCCGTTAACAGCATTGATTGGTGCTGCTTACCGGGAATATTCTTGATGTCTGTTTGGACCATGCGTGGACCGCTTCTGTCGTTTTTTTTTTTTTTGTAAAAGAAACATATATCCATCGTACGTATGTATGTATTAATATGCATGTACTATTCATAGGAGACAGCCCGGCCCGCCCCCCCGCGCGTGCGAGCGAAGCGATTGATTGTTTGATTGATCGATTTGTGGAGCGGCCATGCCTTGTACCAGGCACGAAAAGAAAACGCGTTGTGGTTCCTCTTCTTCCCGCTCCTGCAAAACCTTTTCCACTCTAAATTACGTATAGTTTGTTGGCAAAAACAAAAAACATGGGATTGTTTTTGGCAAAAATGGGCTTAACCCCTTAAGAACTGGTCCCCCGTTTTTGGGGACAAATTACTTGGAACTAGTGTGGGATAAGTTTTGCAGTTCTGAAAGGGTTAATTAAGTTCCAAGTTTTGTTCGGAGGGCGCTGAGGGCGCAGGGTCAAAACAAGGTCCACCCGTGGAAATAACGTGATTTTTTTTTTTGACAAAATATGACAAACTCGATTTTTGTGCGTGCTGTTGCGGTGCTCGCACAACTGCTGTAATGACATTATTTTATTCCCAAGCCATGTGTACTGACTGCTATTTTCGTACTTTTATGTGTACGTAGTCTACTGCTTTATTTATTAGCCCCTTTGTTGTTGGTGTATCAATGTTAGAAATATGTTTATTGCTGCTGTATATATATATCTATACGCTTGGCTTGTTGTTTCCAATCCTCTCCTCTCAGTCAACGCCCGATGGAATAACTTTTTATTACGTAAATGTTTGTTTTTTGTTGTTAAAATATTAGCGGCGTAGTTGCACCGCGGTGCGCGGCGTAAAAAACATATCGTCGTTTTTCCGGCATGCACAATCAACCATGACCAACAGGGTGGGCTCATGGGACCGTTGAGCATGACGAGTTTTTTGTTTGTTTGTTTGTCGTGGACCGCACTTTTTTTTCTGTTACTGCTGCTGTAGAGCACCAGGTACTGCTGTTCCTGGTACTCAGCAGCATTCGTAAGAATAATCCATGTACAGTAGTGGTGGAAACCCCCGCGGTTGCTCTTATTGTGTACATGGTACATTGCTGTCTGTTTCGAGTCGCGCAAGGCCAAATATGATGCCCACACTGATGCGTCCAAAGGGGCGCCGCGCATTCCGAGTTATTATAGATATAAACATGATGAAATATTCGTTTTTGAACAGTGGAGTGGGGGGGTGTCGAGATGCGTCGCAGGCATACGCGTACACGTGCGTCCCCCCCCCCCATCCCCACATGGTGCAGTGGGGTTGAATTAGGCTCGACCTTACTTCTTCGTCCGACGCTTGGGGACGTTCATCTTTAGCTTCTCCCCCTCCCTCCGTCTCGAAAGGGATGCGTGGTCAATGGTCAACTGACTAAGGGGAGCAACAAATGAGTACGCCGCCCCCCTTCCTCGCCCCCCCCCCTCTCTTCCTTCCCTCGATTAATCCATCCATCCACGCGATTTTCTTGCCCGGTCATTTCGAGAAGCGTCCGGCTTTTTTTTTTTTTCGGCGTTTTTTCTTGTCACCTCCGCGTGCTTCCCCGCGCCCCCGTACTACAAACGCCGCTTGGGTTCATACCTCTTGTTTGTTTTTTTTCATTATGTGGGCCGGCCGCGCACAAGGCTTCCACGCTCCTCGAAGCCCCGTTTTCTATTTACCGTATGACCCGTTCACTACACCGTACATTACAGAAACCTCACTACAAATTCCAAGTGTTTTTGTACACACAACGAGAGTGTGCCCAAACCGGTTATACATTAACTTTAACTTATCTTGTACCCCC
>MEHQ01000098.1:144041-157506 GCA_008828725.1 Saccharina japonica
TCCCCCCCCCCCCCCACCTTTAATGAATGTGTCTTTTTGTTTTTTCGTTTTTTCCCCACCCCCGGAGTCATTTGTTTTTCGTTGTTGTTAACCCCTTAAGCAACTGCTCCCACGAATCTGGGGAGAAACTACTTCGGATTAGTGTGGGACATTTTTTTCAGTTCTGAATGGGTTAAGTTACATTTAGCTTCGCCGTTTCGATTTTTGGTTACTATTAATAATACTTTGGTGTATTTAAAGCTGAGGAGGCGGCGGTGCTTGCCTGCCGTACGGGGGGGGCAGCGGCACTGGGTGGTGGCTCGTTCTTGAGGGCGTATCGTATTTTAGCTGTACCTGGTGTAAATACCGGAAAAGCAGGAGAGAGGGGGGTCTTCCGATCTGGGGATTGCTACTACTATTGTTGCAGTTTTTGGAAAACTTGGAAAGACACCTCGTCTGCTGTGAGATCCGAAAAATTCCCTCGATACTCGTCTTTTTTTCAAAAGCTGCGTGTGATGCCATACGTGTTTCGATCGCATGTGGCTGCGGGGTGACCTTGTTTTTATGTCGGTCTCATACATCTGCCAGCAGTTGTTGTTGTTTATACCTTTTCCTTTCCGAGAGCATGCGTATGGGGGATGGGTGGACATCTTCTGTGTGTGTGACTTGATGGTTTTTGTCCAGAAAAGTGCCGTTGCGTGGTAAAAACTCCCTGTTGCTACCATGAGTATACGGTACGGTACGTAGATATACAGCAGCCCCTTGCGAGCTGCGCACCGGTTTTTGCGGGACGAAAACGACTTGGAAGTTAGGGTTGAGTACTTTTTGCAGTAGCAAAAAAGGGCTTTAATTAATCGCCTTCATGTAGGAAATTTGACCCTTTTTGGGTACAAATTACTTGAAAAATTGACTATTAATAGTACTCTGTGGAAT
Organism: Saccharina japonica; assembly: GCA_008828725.1. Lineage (NCBI taxonomy): Eukaryota > Phaeophyceae > Laminariales > Laminariaceae > Saccharina > Saccharina japonica. The sequence continues at coordinate 144,954 of MEHQ01000098.1, forward strand.
CGTTTTTTTTTTTCGGCAGGAAAAGGGCTACTATTAATATGTAAGGTGGGAGAGTAAAAACGTGACGAAAATGTACGGACACAAAAAAAACAGAAACAAGCCAGTGTATACATTTTGATACAGTATGTTATTAATAGTAAAAACGTGACGAAAGCGTACGAACACAAAAAACAGAAGCAAGCCAGTGTGTACATTTCATATGTTTTATCTTAACCTTCGACCTCTCACCTCTTCTTCTCTCTCTCTCTCTCTCACGGGAAAAAAAAAAACTACCAAAAAAAAACAAAACCAGGTGTCGGGCAGGACCGCCCTGCACACCGACGAGCAGAAGTTCGACCTCATGTTCGAGCAGCTCAACGACCTCAAGAACGGGAAGAGCGTGATGAAGCCCATCTACAACCACGTCAACGGCACCCTGGACACCCCCGAGGAGATCAAGCCCACCCCCATCGTCATCATCGAGGGCCTCCACCCCTTCGTCGACGAGCGCGTGCGCGACCTGCTCGACTTCACGATCTACCTGGACATCTCCGACGAGATCAAGTTCGCGTGGAAGATCCAGAGGGACATGATGGAGCGCGGACACTCGCTCGAGTCCATCAAGGCCTCCATCGAGGTACTTTTTTTTTTTTTTTTTTTCCCCCCCCCCCATCTCCCTCCTTCCCTCTCTCCACCCGCCCCCCGCCCGCCCGTCACCTCCCTCCTTCCCTCCCTCTTTCGAAACGGAAAAAAAACCCAACATAAACGTCTCCAAAATTGAAAAAAAAAACGTGAACGACACAGGCCCGCAAGCCCGACTTCGACGCGTTCATCGCCCCCCAGCGGAGCGAGGCGGACGTGGTGATCCAGGTGCTCCCCACCCAGCTCATCCCTGACGACAAGGAGGGCAAGATCCTCCGCACGCGCATGGTGCAGAGGGAGGGGCACGAGTTCTTCGACCCGGCCTTCCTCTTCGACGAGGGGTCCACCATCTCCTGGGTGCCTTGCGGGCGCAAGCTGACGTGCTCCTTCCCCGGCATCAAGTTCGCGTACGGCCCGGACACGTACTACGACAACGAGGTCTCCGTCATCGAGATGGACGGGCAGTTCGACAACCTCCAGGTTTGTGTTTGTTTGTTGTGGGGAGGCGGTGGGGGACGGGGTCAGGGGTGGGAGGGGTGTACTTCATTTTCATGCATGGCCGTAGTCGTATGACCATAAGTCTAGGGGGGGGGGGGGGGGGCGTACTTCATGTACGAGCACGCCGCCTAGTTAGTCGTATAACCATACTGTAGACGGCGGTACTCAGGTCTGTGCATGGCGCGTATTCGTATGACGCTCATAGCAGATAGGACCCTCGAGTGCATCCCTACGATGTTCGGAACGGAGGCTACGTTGGTTTTCACCAACCAGGACAGACATTGCGGGGGGGGGGGGGTGCTCGTGTCATGCATGGTCGTAAGACGTTTGACCATACGGGAGGACGGCGGGCGGGCTGTTCGACAACCTCTCTGTTCGTTTTTTGTCGTGGATAGGGGATGGGATGGGGTAATTAACGGGCGGCGGGGAGGGGGGGGGGGCTAGGGAGGGGTTTCCATGTGACGGTGTTTTGACGGTGTTTTGCCGGGGCTTTTGTGGGGCGAATATTGACGAAGAGGGGCGCAGGGAGGGGAGGGGTTTCCTTGTGACGGTATTTTTCTGGGGCTTTTGGGGGGCGGGTGGGTGGTGACCGGGTGGGTCCCGCCACCGCGAAAGGTTGTGGGGCGCGTAATCGTGCGTGCGTTCCGGTTCTAGTTCCGTCCTCGCCCCGCCAAGCCCCGCCTCCACGTGGAGACCTGTATAGACCTTGGCCTAGCTTCAAAAGTCGGTTGAAATATGGTTTCAAAATGGTTGAAATATAGTTACAAAATGGTTAAAATATAGTTGGTTTCAAGCCCTATACGTATATACTTCGTATCCCCGACCGGCCCTACCGCCTGGGAGGTTTTCTCTGAATGAAGAAGTGGCGAGGATTCAGTGTGGACCCTCAAAACCATTTTTGTCGCAGCTGGGCCAAGTCTCGTAGTGAAAAAAACTGCTGTTCAGCTTCACTCCCCTTGTCTTATTTCCGCCTTGCTTGCTCCGGACTACCAGGCACGTCAAAAAATGAAAATTGTCGTGTCTTGTGGTGGACCAATCCACCCGCCCACCCATATGTTGCCACGCAGCAACTTAACCCAACCCTGCCCAACTTGACCCATTTTAGAACTGAAGAACTTATCCCACGCTAATTCCAAGTAGTTTGTTCCCAAAACGGGGGACCGGTTCTTAAGGGGTTAACTCAACCCTGCCCAACTTAACTCAACCCTGCCCAACTTAGCCCAACCCTGCCCAACCTAACCCAACCCAACCCCCCCCCCCCCCCCCTAACAACGCCAAACAGGAGCTGATCTACGTCGAGTCGCACCTGTCGAACATCGGCACCAAGTTCTACGGCGAGCTGACCCAGAACATCCTGAAGCAGGCGGACTCCCCCGGGTCGAACAACGGTACCGGGTTCTTGCAGACCCTGGTGGCCCTCAAGCTTAGGGAAGTGTACGAGAGGATCACCAAGAAGACGGTGGAGGTGAAGGCACCCGCCATCGCACCCGCGCAGTAAAAAACAAATCAGAAAGAAAAGAAGAAAAAAAAAAAATCCACTCTTTTTGTTTTTTGAAAACGATGGGTGTTTTTTTTTTTCCTTTTTTTTTCTTGTCTCGAGTTTTGAGTTGAGTTGACGAACCCCCGTCTCCTTCCTCCCCGTACTCCTCCTGCTGCTGCTTCTTCTAGTACTGCTTCTTCTCCTTCTGCCCTGCCCCCCCTCCGGTGGTTGGGTGGTGGTGGTGGCGGCGGTGACGTGGCAATGGTTTGCTTGCTGTTACGTCATTTTGATAAACAACGACGACAATGTTGGTCTTGGTGTTGTGTGGCGTAGCGTGGAGAAAGGGAGGGGGGGGGGGGGCGCTCCGGTCGGCGCGCCCCGCTCGCCTCCCGCCGCCGCCAGGCGAAAACCTTGACTCGTTGTCGTAATGCCTTGTCTTGACTGGTTTCCTGGGATTGATGAGGTGCATGGACCGGTATTTTTTTGGTGCTCCTAGGTGACCCAGAAGGCCGGGAGTGTGTACCAAAAGGGAATGAGGCGTAGCGGTGGGGGGGGGGGGGGGGGGGGGGGGGGGAAGGGGTGGGAGGCCACGCTTTGACCTATAAAGCCTCGGCATCTGAAGCTGTTAGAGCCGGGCTGCCCCCTTTTTTCCTGAGCTGAATTTTACGTGCGTGGGTTTAAAAAAAAACGTGTCGCTATTAAGAAAAAGGACACGGAAAAAACAAAAATAAAACGCGGCCGTCAACAACGCTCGAGTTTTTTGGTTTCTAGTTTTGTGGTGCTACCTACCGGTATGATTTCGGTGGGGGGGGGCTGGGGCGGGGGCGGGGTCTGTATTCCTTCTCTGTTCATCTTGAGGCAGATGAGGGTCCGATATTTGACTGTCGGGTAGAGTTTTGAGATTGGAAGCTTTTGCGGCGGTCCCCTCCCCCTCCTCTTCTCTCTCTCTCCCTCCGCCCCTCCCCCTCCCGCTAGCGTGCTCAGACGGAACGTGCAATTGCTCTTCTTTTGTATCAATTTGCAGAGGATGGCCCACTCGTGTTATTTCCCCCTTCGATAGAGTTGTTGTACATTCGCGGGAGCCGAGAAAATTGTTTTTTTGGACGTCGCAAAGGAGTTGCAAAAATGTAGAAGGGGTTGTTACTTTTGGGCTGATTGCACGGGGACGTACGTGAACGGGAGGGAGTAGGGAGAGAGGCGGGATGGGGGCAGAGCCTTAAGCCCCCCATTGCGTGTTTTTTACGTAAGGCTGGGAGGGGCAAAAGAGAAGTGAGTGCTGAAATTTAGAGTTCTTGAGTTATGATACACATTAACCACAGCAGCAGTGCTGTCTTACCGTTCGCGCCGCCTGGCTCTCGCGTTTTGCTAGCGGGTGGCGCGAGGTCGAGCAGTTTCAGCTCTCTGCGCTGTTATTGTTTTACCTTTTGCAAGCCTTTTGAGCATTTTTTCCTTCAAGGCGTTCGATTTGTGGTAATATCGAACCATCCGACCTTTTCTGGCAAAAACCCACCCCTCCCAGTATTATGGGACCACTCTGTTTGTTCTCTCTCGTCGTGGCTCTTTTCTTTTGTCTTTTGCCTCGTCTCGTGATTGATCTCGTTTACGTGCGGCTGGTTTCGCTTGGTGAGAGGCTGAAAACGGCGGGCCTGTTTTTTTTTGTCGTCGCAAATATCGATTTTCGCTAGAAGACCAGTACCGATTGCCAACCGCAGGCCGCAGTACCACAAACGTGAACATGCCTCTACGTTGCAAGACCCCCTTTTACCACAACCCCCGCACACACCGGACAGATCACCGATCCCCACTACTCTGTTCCATGACCTATTAAATACCTGGTAGTTGTTTCAGGGCAACCCAGCCCAGCCCCGGCCACAGCGCTTATTACAGGCAGGCAACGCGCGGTCTTAGTGCGTTGTCGACCGCACAGACGACGCGATGAAATTCGAACGACAGGCGCAGGAAACAAATCTAATCCATACCCCCACCCATCCATGGTCTCTCGCGCGAAACACACACACATCCAGCAGTGGTATTTGCTGTCGGGGGCAGTTTTGCCGTGGACGGTAAAAGAGGGAGGAGCCATGATATTTTTGTAAAAGTTTGCTCGTGTCGGCGAAATCGTGCTTAAATTAGCTTGTTCGAACCACACCATCAGAAGCAATCATCCGCGATGGATGGTTGTTGACAAAATCGGACACGTTCTTCTTGCGGTTTCAATGGTGTGTTGATTGATGACGCTGAACCCCGCCGCAATGAAAGCAGATGTTGCGGCAGAAAAATCTCCCCACACATACAGCGGTATCGAACAAAATGACAGATTGCGCACCCTGATCTAAAAACAAGGATCACGCCGTCCGTCTCAAAGGACGACATATAGCAGAAGTGTGAGTACTACTTGTATCACCGTTCATTGCGGACTCCCGCCCCGGTCCCCTGTTAGTGCCAAGGCTTCATCGTTCCTTGCATACAGGGAAGCATCAATATTGCCTATTCAGCGCACCCACCCTCATATACCGACGGATCCCACCCTCGTCTACCGACGGATGCCACCCTCGTACACCGACGGACCCCACCCTCATCTATCGACGGACCTCACCCTTGTCTACCGACGGACCTCACCCTCGTCTACCAACGGACCTCACCCTCGTCTACCGACGGATCCCACCCTCATCTACCGACGGCTCCCACCTCATCTACTGACGGCTCCCACCCTCATCTACCGACGAGTCCCAACCTCATCTACCGACGGATCCCACCCTAATCTACCGACGGCTCCCACCTCCATCTATCGACGGATCTCACCCTAATATACCGACGGATCCCACCCTCATACCGACGGATCTCACCCTCATATACAGGCGGATCCCACGGCCCAGGCATCCACCTTCTTCGCAGTCGCAGGTGGGTCAGCCGTCTTGTCAAGACGCCGTTCGTTGCATTCAGCGCCGGAACGGGCCGGGCAGGCAGTAGATATATATGCCGTTCGCCGTGTGGGGCAGAATTTGCACCGGCCGGCGAAAGAGCCGCTTGCTGTGCCGCCGCCGCTCTACCGTAGTACCACCAACCACTGCATGACGTATGCCGCCGACGCCACACAAAGCAACAAGCCAGAGCAAGCACTGCAAAAAACAGACAGCATGTTCTCCTTCCTCTTAGCGGCAAATATGCCACCATATCATAGGAGCCCCGCGGTTTGACCCCTTGACTTGCTGCCCCCACACTAAAACTAGTATATTAGGGCCAAAAGCGGCCTTCAACGCGCCCGAAAAATACCAGTCTTCTATATTATACCCTCTCTGGCTGGAAATATAATCCCCGTTTGATGTTCACATCAGCGTCTACACGGGGATCATGTTCACGGCCAGAGTGGTACGTTAACGTTTGTGCTTACGAGTAGCGGGAATAATAATGTGAGCCAGCAGTTTACCCGCCTCCTGCCGCGGGGTCGATAGAATGAGCTACAACTAACAGTCAGCCAGTCGACCGTAAGTAAATGCACAGGCACGGGGATGCCAACTGTTTCACACCTCGCACAGACCATCGGTTCCTACTACGAGTACGTAATGATCGAGATGTCTCAGAGGCAGATAGGTTCTTGCTCTGCGGGATCTCTTGGGCATGTTTCCTGAAATGGATCTATACTATACAGACCCTGCACAACTCCTTAAACGGCAGGATATGATCTAGATGATCTGTAGATAATCTATGTGTACCTGGTAGATTATATATATGTAGATGATCTGCAGATCATCTATCTGTGAATGATCTTTCCGAGGTGTGAACTAATCAGAAAGAAGCGCAACACGGCCAGCCGTAGACGTGACTTTAGCAGTAGTAATAACGTAATAACACTGAAGGTTTTTCCGCCGGTCGTCAGCGAAAACAAAAACACCAGATGCCGATCTAGCAACCAACTGCCCGGGGAATCTAGGATGCGGCGACAAGAGGAGGAGAGGCCGTCGCATTGCTGGGCAAACTGCGGCCCCTGTAGTCCCCTGCCTCGGCGCCAAGAAGGATCAATCAACCCGCCGGGCTTTGCTTTTCTTTAGGGCTGCGCACGCTGTGAGGAATTTCGGGAAGAAGTGCACTCTCGATGAAGTCTAATAGGGTCGTCGTCTGATGTCTATTATTTACTGCTGTACCATGGATGGTGTTTAGCAGCGACGGAGAGCCGAGGAGGAGATCACCCACGATAGTATTCGGCTACGACCGGGATGCCCGCTTTGTGCCAACGATAGTTATGCGTCGGGCAGTGGGGGAGTATTGCAGCGATGCGGGCGCCAGGGTTTACTGAGATGCACGACGGCTGTCCGTCCGGACCAGCGACGTGCGGAGGGTCTGTCTCTTGCGACGGGGGGGCTAGCTGATGGTGCTCTCGGACGTGAAGCATAATTAACCTTCAGCTCGTTAACTTCTTACGTCGTCGACTGATGTTTGGCTTCGTTCATAATTCCCCAGTTTAACGAGGCCCTCTACAATGGAAAGTCAAAATGTGTCAGATTGGCGAAAACCGGTACTGTATAGGTAGGAGCTGCGACGTTGTTGCTGAAAATACCCAGGTGCACACCTCGGACAGATCATCGATACTCAGTTGATGATCTAGATATTTCAGGACAGATAGAAATACATCCCTGATCTATACCAGGTATGATCTACAGTAGCTCGCGTTGTCGCGCGGGAGCCATGAAATCTGCATAATCTACGTACGTAGGACATGTTTCCTGCGTGGGGTTTGCATGGGGTTTGCACTACAATAGCGTGCACAGATCCTGCACGAAATCTCCCAACGGCAGGTGATGATCTACTGTAGATGATCTACTGTAGATAGATAGATCATGATTTTTCCTAGGTGTGATAGTTGTTTTTTTACGTCGACGGCTGATGACATGCTTCTTTCGTAATTCTCCAGTTTAATGCGACCCTCTACAGTGTTATAGCGAAAGGTCCAAATAAATTTCCGATTGGCCAATACTCGTAGACAGAAACCGGTAGGTGGGGAGTTACAAGTTGTTGCTGAAATTATGGCAAGGATTGGTTTCCTCGCCGGACCGTCCAACAACAACCTCACAAAAAAAACAGTACACCGGAGAACGGCACAACAACAACCAAAACCGTTACATGGCGCTGCATTACAGTAATATTGTTCGGTAGGGCTGGGCCACGGGAAGGCTCGCGTGCCTTGTGCCTTGGTCGATTGCAGCGCCATCGCAAGCAAAGACACGACACTGCCTGGCGGGCGAGCGAGCAAGCCTCTTGCCCTGACCACCCGGCCGGTCGAGTCTTACCGGAACATAAATCGGATCCAAGATATTGGGTTATATACAGGTATCGCAGCGCCTCCTCCAGTTGAGGAGCTGCTCTGGCAGGGAGAAGGTTTCACACCTCGTACAGACGATCTGACAGATCAACACTTGAGATGATCTAGATCTTTCAAGGCAGACGACCTGTTCCCGGTCTCGTATGATCATGTTTGCCGAGTGGGACCCGTCAAATCTGCACGATCTACTGTTGTACCGCATGTTTCCTGGCAAGATCTGTGTTACCGTAAGCGGGAAGATCTTGCACAACATCTCACAACGGCGCGCAGAGGGTAAATGCTCTAGATCATGATCTGTCTGTGGTGTGAAAAAAAATGAGCTAAAACGTGCTACCCCTACCCCCTACCGTAGAAAGCTTCTTTGACACTATGAAATGCTTCAGGGAGAGCAGGCGCCACCCTGTGTGCCGTTACGGAAATAAAAAACCCTTTCACTGCTTGCTGCAAAAAGGTTATGTACAACTCTAGTTCCATGTGATTCTACCCCCTAAACGTGAATGCTAACCTTCGAAAAAAAAGGAACCTTGTATTGGGGAGATACTGCTGTACTTTAAAATATTTGTTTGCAGCAGCAGCAACAGCTCACACATCGTACAGATCATCTGACAGATCAACACTTGATGATCTAGATATTTCAGGGCAAGTAGATTCCGGATCTGTACTGTAGGACATGTTTCCTGGGTTGGGGTCGGGTCTGTACTGTACATGTACAGACCCTGCACAACATCCCATAACGGGAGGTTAGGATCTAGGTGGTCTAGATCGCGTTCGCGTTGTATTGAAAATGTTCGCGTCGCTCGCGCCCACTTTATTTTCGGCCTGCTCTGCCTGTCTCTTAGAGGCCCCGCGCAAAGAAGACCATAGTTGTGCACGCGGCCGCTCATCCCCCCCCCCCCCCCCTCCCACTCCATCCCACCCCACCCGCCGCCGTGACATGTTCGGCGTTTGCAACAGTTAAAGTACTAAAATATATATCGGGTAGAAAATCAAGGAGATGGTAACCTGTAAATATTATTTTAGTAGTTGAAAGTGCCCAGCTACTACCGGTACTGCTACTACCACTACTGCTACTAAAGCTGCCGGGCCTCCTCTAGCCTGGCGACCAGCTCCGCCTTGTTTCCCGACACTCGGAGTCCTTTGCTCCTCAGCTCCGCCTTGAGATCCGGGACCTGACAGCGCGGCAAGACAAGGGGGGGGGGGGGGAGTGGCGTGGTCGATATTATTGTGACGAAAATCATCGCTTCCGTGTAGTATACATCACCCTGTGGACGGAAATATAAGGACAGTTTGGTGTTCATATTAACGTATAAACGCTCATTATATTTACGGCCGGGCCTACTCACCGTATCACACGCAAGGACAATGCAAAACATGACACACTTCTTACGTACTGGGATTAATTTCCGTGCTGGGTTTCTCCAAATCAAAAGGGACTCATGCACAAACAACTATATCTGTGGAACGATGGCTTTGTTGAAACATTGTCACCACGATATATCCGTAGCGTGTGGATACTACCCGAAAAAACATGCGCGCGAGCGAGGGGGCGGGTCGTACACATCATACAGATCATACAGATCATACAGCTCATACAGATCCCACCCAGCAAAAACATACTCTAGATCGTGCAGATCATACAAATGGAAAGTCGGGGATCTATCTGCCCAGCAAAGGCTAGACCGTGAAATGGGGGGTCTGACCTGTCGGACGTGTCGGATGTGTATGGTCCGATATCATACCTCGTACGAGCAGATCCATATATATGACGGCGCAAAACGGGCTCTCACCTTCATAAGTCTGACCTCGGACTCCTCCTGAGTTTTCTCGCCGTCCCCTTCTTGCTTTTCGTCGGCAGGCAAGGGCGAAGCTACCCCTTCGCCTGATTCGACATCGGCCTCCGCGCCCAGCAACGCCTCTTCAGCAAGGTCGGACGCTGCCGCGTCAGTCTCTTCCCCGACGCCGCCATTGTTGGCATCACCACCGTTGTCGGGGTCGAGATCGAGATCGCCGCGCTGCTCGCCTTCCATGTCGGCGGCGTCGGCGGCGGCGCTGCTAGCGTCTCCATCATGATGCGCTTCTGCTGCTGTTGCTGCCGCCGGTACCACCTCACCGGCGGGTAGGGCACCATCACCTCCTCCTCCACCACCAGCGGAGGCGGTGGTAGCGGTGGCTGTCTCCGGTGTCGTCAATGATGATGATGCTGTTGCTACCTCGTCGTTATCGTCGTTGTCTCCGCCGACCTGATCGGGGAGGGGCTGGGAGAACAGAGCGTCGTCCGCCAAAAGCGCGAGGTCGTCGTCGGACGCCATCTCTTCCGCGCCGACGACCGCGAACCTGTCCCGCAGCTCCGCCATGAAGTCTACCTCGGCCGCTTCGCCCCCTACTTCTCCCCCGCCCTCCGCCTCTTCCTCGTCCTCTCCTAGTAGCTTGCCTGCTGCGTCTCCTGCCGCTGCCGCAGCCGAAACCTTGCCTTGCCCCGTACCCCCCCCGACACCGCTGCGGCTGCCATGGATGGCACCGCGGGACACCTTCTTCACCGCAGAGGGCGACCCGGCGGTGCGGGCAGAAACCGCAGGTTCGTCGTCGTCATCGTCGTCGTATACGGCGTCACCTTCGTCAGAAGCGGCGCCGGCGGCGGAGGCAGAGCGAGACTTTTTTCGGCCCCCCTCCCCGGAGATTTTGTCGCGGATGTACTCCACGCGCCGCTTCGTCACCGGTAGGCCCCTGCCGGCGCGCGCCACGCCACGCCGCGCACGGAATGGAACGGGACGGAACGGAAATTAGACAAGATTGGGTTTTTCGATTCATGAACTAACTGGTAGGCTTTCACTGGGTAGCATTTTTTTTCCCCCCCGTTGAAAATATACATTTTCAACTCTTTAATTTCCTACTTACTAAATACTTTGTCACCGAAACAAAGGGGTGATGAAAATAACCTGAGCTCTTCACAAATCATGACTTCTACATCCGCGGATTGGGTCAGGCAGTTTTTGGAATCTCACGGGTCGGGCCGGGTCGGGTCGGGTCGGGTCGGGTCGGGTCAGGATTTGTTTTTAATATATTCTCACGGATCGGGCGGTCCGGTCACCGTTACCCAACACGACCTGACCTAACCTGACTCGCGAGTTTTTTTTTTACCCGACCCGCGAACAGCCCTGATATAAATCCAAACTCTGGCCGGGAACATAATAAATGTTTGGAATCTGATGCGATTATCAAACAGGGATTATATTCCCGGACAGAGTAGTAACCTGGCTATATACCGGTATATATATGGCAGGCAGTGAAAATCGGCGACCTAGAGGGGTTATAGGGTTTTTCTTGTTCCACCCGCAAAATATATGCCAACTCGAAATAGTTCCAAGTAAATTTGTCCCCCCAATCACGCGGGTGCAGGTAGTTTGTACAAGGGTGATTCATTAATTAAAGCAAAAGGCAGAAGCAAAAGATGGGATGGCACTTGGGGGGGATTAAATCGTTTTTCGCTCTTTTATCCTGTTTTTCTCATGAGACCAAAAAACCTTAATAGGTATATATATACCTGGTACAGTACGATGGAACAACTTTTGCAAAAACCTAGTAAAAACTTTACCAGAACATTTCAAGAAAGTTCTGAGAACCTTCCAAGAACCTTCCAAGAACCATCCAAGAACATTCCCAGAGCCTTCCAAGGACTTTCCAAGAATCAATCAAGATAGCCACAAACACAAACACACACACCTCTCGCGCATCTCCCGGAAGAGGTCCATGGCGACTCCGAGGTTCCTCGCGATGGAGGCGGCGTCAACAGCAATGTGATACGTCACCTGGTCTCGTCAAAGGAAGGGTCATGCGGGGGGGGGGGGGGGGGGAGAAGGGGGGAGGGCAATGCCGGGAAGAGAATCAGCTGGTGATACTCGGAGCTTGGAGGACATATATTGCAAAGATGAGTTTCGACGAAATTCTCCATCTCACAGCTGTCGTTTTTTTTTTTTTAAATCTATATATTAGAGCATACTACGTTATAGATAATAAGCTGTTTTTCACCTGCGATAACGCGATTTTACATGCCTCGCCGCACCACAAACGCGAAAAAAAAAAAAAAAACTCTCGCAAGTTCTAATGTAGTCAGTCGAACGGAAACACATGCCAAGGCTGTCAGACATCGGACAGATCATCGACCCCCACTTGTTGCTTGTTGATCTAGATATTTAATCAGGGGAGATACTCTCGCGGGGGGTGTACAACAGTAGTATTAATAGCGTCCTTGTCCGCGAGGGTCGCGATTTGTTTTGGCAGTCGGAAGATGGCAGGGGGCCGTTCTCGTAAGTAACGAAAACGTACGATACGATACGGCGGCGGCGGCGGCGGTGGCGGTGCAATGGAGCAATGTGCGCATCTCAGCAAACTCCCCGCAGGCCCGACACCCGACAGAGCCACAAGACCCTCTCATAGAGAGAACAACGACACACACAGTTTCTTCACAAAAGTGCGCACTGCCCCGTTACAAAATCTCAAACAAAACAAAAAATAAACACAACACAACACAACACACACAACACACAATACACACCTCGTCTGCTTCCACGCCTTCGTTGTGCATCTCCTTCAGGAGACCAAGCACCTGTGCATGTGCATACCATTCGGTTGGGGGGGGG
>MEHQ01000098.1:172173-219820 GCA_008828725.1 Saccharina japonica
CCCCCCCCCCCTGGTAGCTCGAGCGCCCCCCTCCTCGTCCTCCTCTGCCCCTCCCCGCAGCCCCACGCCTGTCTTCCGTCGAGCTTCTCCTGCCGCCTTGGCCTCCTCGCCCACGTCCTCGGCCTGCGTCTTGCCCCCCGTCGTAGGTGTTGCTGCTGTTGCTGTCGACGTAGTCGTAGCCGCTCTCGCCCCCCCAGGAGTTCAGCCTGGTGCTGCCGAGCTCCTTCCTCGTGGTGGGTAAGTGTATGCTACGTGAGGCCCTGGTGAAGAGTTGTCGCCGGTTTTGCTGCTGTTGTTGTATTGAGGGCGCTGACGGGGGCGTCGACAGGACGAACGCGCCCGTGGCGAAGCAGGGTAGGAATCCTCCAGCATGATCCATGGTACCTTGGCTGAAGTACCTCGAGGTTGGGTGCTTAGGGTAGTGCACGCAGACCAGCGCACTGCTACACTGCTACGAGCTACAAGACTCTGCAATCTGTTTGTGCCGCATGTTGAGGGTTGCGGTGGGATTTTAATGACATGTTCCCGGCGCAGACATTTTCATCAAATCTCCTGCAACTCCCGATATCCGCTTTTCTTCCTTCATGCCTCTCGGTATCGTCTACGCATACCCCTCTCTCCTGTCCTCGAAACGAGCTTAAGCTCAGAGTTCTCGCCCCCCCCTGCCGTATCGAAGACGAGATATGAGGCTTGCACCGAGGGAGATCGAGAAAATCCGTCTGCACAATGTGAGCCCCATCGCCGCTGCCGCGTGAAGGTGACGCAATAGCAGCAGTGAGAAAGAAGGTTATAGCTTGCTTCTGTTTCTCGTAACTATTTTTCTATTTTTGAATGTACAGCGACACACGTCTCATGAGCAATCGTATATAGAACCTTTCACTTTTTACAGCATGGCTTACGGCGTACCCCCTGGTACATAGCGAGCAGCGAGCAATGCAATGATACCTGCGTTGTTGTCAACCGTCTAGTTTAGTGTCATCGCGCAGCAGTACGAGTGGTGCCGTGCGTACGGCACGCATCCCATACAACTCCTTGCGTTGTCGTTCGGACACGAGACACGAACGTACTTTATCATCAAAATAAAACCCAGCAGACAAATGATGCTGACCAATTCCCCAGTTTTACTCGGGGTCTCTAAAACGGAAAGGCTAATGTTGTTAGTCCGTACGTACGTACGTCCGTCGGTAGAAGACAACGCAAACTTAAACTTTAATAAAATGAAGACTACTGTCCGAAGCACTGACTGAAGTAAAATTATCACTTTCATCACAAGAAGCACAACTGTGTTATAAGGATTTACCCTGGGCTGGGTAATTGATCGATCTTTTACCCCTATAGCTCAGCAGGTACTACCTCACCTTTGGCGTCGTCGGCAGGACACAGGTTCGAATCTCACTTCGAACGTTTCTTTTATAGAAACGCTTGCGCGTGCGTCCCTACAAAACGTCTCCCTGGTTCCCCAGGTACTGAAACGAAGCGGGTAGGTAGGTCAACGTGCGGCCGTATGTGGTACCGACGTCCCAAAGATCCCGCCGTTCAGAGGGGGGGAGTGTTATAAGGATTACCCTGGGTTGGGTAATTGATCGACCTTTTACCCCTATAGCTCAGCAGCCTTACACAACTCCAAATATTTACGAGTACATGTTGATTTGTGAAATCAACAAACATCAGCACCGAGCAAAACACCAACAATCACGTTGTGCGTCGCGGCCCCGCCCTCTCTTATCCAGGTCGGCTTCCTCGCTCAGAAGCGCCTGGCGCGAGGCACACGGCTGAACCTCCCGGAGTGTGTCGCTCTCATTGCTACGCAGGTACGTTGCAACAATTGGTTCGGTGTTCAAACAAATGGGTCCCTCGTCAGATCAGTCCTGGGTGCATGTACTTGCATACTTAAGAGTGTGATACTCGCACTTGCACGTACGTACGACGTGCTCTATACAGAAGTGGCCACCGTACACCCTCGAGAGACGACCCGCAAGTCGCATGTTGAACATGGCAACCGTGTTGTCGTAGTCATCTCGTACGAGTACGTTTTCTTTTCTTCTTCTTCACCCCCCCCCTCCCCCCCCCACACCAGAAATTAAATTAACTCATTGAAGCTGTCATCCATGCGCAAGTCCGCCTCACAAGCGGTTCTTAGTAGGATGCAGCTCACCCTTCATGCGACTCGCCCAACACCTCACGGCGCTTCGCGCTTGGTGCTCCCCCCCGGGGGGGGGGGGGGGAGGGGGGGGGGGTGTACTTCATTTTCATGCATGGCCGTAGGCGTATTACCATACGTAGAGCCTCGCATCCCTACAATGCCGGGACGGAGCATGTCGCGTTTTTACACACCAAACAGAAACTAATATCAACCAACACGAACGAAAGTGCGCGGTAGGGGGGGGGGGGGGAGGGGGGGGGGGTGTACTTCATTTTCATGCATGGCCGTAGTCGTATTACCATACGAGAGCCTCGCATCCCTACAATGCCGGGACGGAGCATGTCGCGTTTTCACCGACCAGGCAGACACTGCTAGCACCAAGCGCGAAGCGCCGTGAGGTGTTGGGCGAGTCGCATGAAGGGTGAGCTGCATCCTACTAAGAACCGCTTGTGAGGCGGACTTGAAGGGGAACGCCTTTTAGGTTTTTTTTTTTTTTTCCCACTCTCCCCAATGAGTACACCCCCCCCCCCCGCGTCGGTTGGCTACGATGAAAAACACGCCTACTTATCACTGCGTGAGCTACACAAACATGGTTCCGTTTTTTGTTTTGTTCTGTAATTTGGCGGTCAACATAGCTGGTGGTCGAGTTGTATCGTTTGTGCGGGGTGGAGAACCTTAACTCCGCACAAAGGGAATTGTCGCATCGAGTAGTGTGCATCAGTTATTATATGGTAAGACACCCACGAGGCGGTTACATTGTAAACCGATTGCTGTCTCTGGAAGTGGCCAAACCAGAAAACAAACGAAGTATTTCGACGCTGTCATCCATATGCAAGAACGTCCGCCTCACAAGCGGTTCTTCAGTAGGATGTTGCTCACACTTCATTCGACTCGCCCAACACCTCATGTTTCGCTTCGCGCTCCGTGCAAGCAATGTCTGTCTGGTCGGTGAAAACCCGACGTGCTCCGTCCCGGCATTGTAGGCATGCGAGGGTCTATGGCCATACGACTGCGGCCATGCATTACATGAGTACACCCGCTCCGTCTCGAAAGGGATGCGTGGTCAATGGTCAAATGACTAAGGCAAGCAATAAATGGATACGCCCCACCCCCCCCGCCCAGCTCTCTCTCTCGTACATGTGCGGTATGAAACCCTAACGACAGCCACCATGGAGCAACCTGCTATCATAGTATTACGGAGGACCATAGTAAATAGGACCAAATATTGTTATCAAAAACAGGAAAGTATATAGGTTTTTGTGTATACCGTAGGTCCTATTTACTAGTGTTTACTATGGTCCCCCGTAATAGTAGTGGCCGTATGCGTCTCGTCGCCCGATGGCTTCGGCTGCCACAGCGGCCGGGGCGAGCCGGGAGAGCGTTCTTGGCTTTCGGCAACGTTTGTCACAGCGGCGCGCGAGAAGAGGCACCGCTTCTCGCCTGCTGCGGGCCTGCCGAATAGCAGTCAGTACCTTTTCGTCCGAACCGCCGACATGCTGGAAGGTGTCGAGGGGGAGATCGCGATACCCTACGACGCGGTACCATCAACCTATCGTGTCCGTCGCTACACCTGCTCACACACGCGCATGCAGCATTGCTCCGCCTAAAGCTCGCCTACGTACACTTCGAACCCCACAGCTGCTGGAGTTAATCAGGAACGGCGTCAGTGTGGCAGAGCTGCAGAATACCGGCAAGCAGATGATCGGCCACAGGCAGGTGAAACAAAAAAAGGCGCCGCACATCGTTGTCCAAGGATATCTGTAGCGTTGGTATATAAGACGGTAACTTTCGAAGCGCGCCCAGTATCTCTGCAGATTCGGTGGGGACTTTGCGTGTGCGTGTTGTTTGGTGTTGTGGTTGTGGTGTTAACGAAGTTTCGTCCCAGCGATGGGTCTGCCGCTACTGCTAGCACGAGCACTGCCCCAGCCACGCATGTTGAATGAGCGCAACAGGCTCGTGGCTCGCGAGCACAGCATGTGGCGAAACAACACATGCCGTGCAGGCAAGCGCTCTCTCGCTTCTTTCTGTGCGGTTGAACCCACCGCACCAACCTTTTTATGTACCGCCCAGATGTGCATGGTTGTGCAGTTTTTTATATACTCGCGCTGCACTCCAGGCAGGCAGACGCGCCTCTTCGCCGGACTTTTTTTTTAATATTATTGTTTTTGTGTACACAATCTGCCGGCTATTCGCGTTGTTTTATTTCCATGGTCGTGCATCGGCGTGACGGGGCAGGTGATGGCCGGAGTAGCAGCGGAACTCAACGAGGTGCA
The DNA here is from genome assembly GCA_008828725.1 of Saccharina japonica. Classification (NCBI taxonomy): domain Eukaryota; class Phaeophyceae; order Laminariales; family Laminariaceae; genus Saccharina; species Saccharina japonica. The sequence continues at coordinate 176,590 of MEHQ01000098.1, forward strand.
GGTGGAGGGCACGTTCCCCGACGGCACGAAGCTCGTGACCATCGCCAATCCCATCTGCAGGGAGGACGGAGACCTCGCCCTCGCCCTGCAGGTAGGCGCGGAGAAACGACGTGACAGCGGACATGAGTACCTGGTAATGCGTAACAAGAGGCGCAGGGTGGTGGTCGCCGTCTTGACCAGGGGTTGTGTTTTTCGGTGGTCAGTCTTGTGTTCGACCCTCTTGACCAAAACCAAAAACATGTTTTGGTCCTCTGGTTCGTGTGTGATCGGTTGAGGACGACGACAGCCGTACTGGTGATGTGGCGCTTTTTTTTTTTTGTTTCCCACCGTGAAATGGCACGCTCGTTTTCTTCTTTTTAGCCTTGCGGTTTCCCGTCTCAAGCTTGATCTAGACTGTGCAAGTGTTTGCGCTCACCCTTATCACTCAGACAACCCTGCTGTTTGTACGCGCCCCGACGCCACGTAGGCACCCGTCCTTCGCCGTCGTCCTCGGGTGCCAAGCAGACCTAAAAAAACTGACCGTAGAAACGCCCTCCTACCCATGTAAACCCCAGCAGGGAAAAGCCCTCTGCTTGGCCATAATATAGTAAACAATACGTACCCCCCCCCCCCCAAGTCCGCCTCACAAGCGGTTCTTAGTAGGATGCAACTTACCCTCCATGCGACTCGCGGAACACCTCACGGCACTTCGCGCTTGGTGCTAGCAATGTCTACCTGGTCGGTGAAAAGCCGACATGCTCCGTCCCGGAATTGTGGGGATGCGAGGGTCTATGGTCATACGACTACGGCCGTGCAAGACATGAGTACCCCCCCCCCCCCCCCCCCCCCCCCCCCCCCCCCCCCCCCCCCCCCCCCCCCCCCCCCCCCCCCCTTGCTCGCCCCTCCCGCGTCCTTCCCCGCTGCGGGCGTCACTGTCGTTTTCAGGGCTCTTTTTTGCCGGTTCCCGCCCTCGAGGTTTTCGGCGAGTCCGAGAAGAGCATCTGCCTCGGTGAGGTGCTGACGCCCGACGGGGAGGAGGTTGAAATCAACAAGGGCAGGGCCACGCTTTCGCTCAGCGTCACCAACATGGGCGATCGCCCCATCCAGGTATGTATAATGTGTAAGCTTTGTGCCGCGCGTGCGCTCTCACTTGGATGCTTGTTGTCTGTTTTGGGGCCTGACTGTTGCTGTTGCTCACGTGGTTGTGGTTGCGGTTGTCCCATCTGTCGGTTGCGTGCCGCGTCTCCCCCCCCTATTATCTGTGTCCCACCCCTGGGGGTCAGTTTTTGTTTTTGTTTTTTGTGTGTTGCTCGGTGGTGGAATGTTCAGGCGTGTCTTCGTGTCTTGGCGCCTTGTACGCCGCTGTGCATATGAATAGTGGGTCTTGGATGAAGCCCTCTGCATTGCACATGCATCCCTCCAGCAGGCAAGACCGATGCCGCGGGTGGATGAGGACGGGGAAACCTCTTCGTAAGTTTTGGTGTTCGTATTTTTTGCAGCGGGGGNCCCCCTTGCTCGCCCCTCCCGCGTCCTTCCCCGCTGCGGGCGTCACTGTCGTTTTCAGGGCTCTTTTTTGCCGGTTCCCGCCCTCGAGGTTTTCGGCGAGTCCGAGAAGAGCATCTGCCTCGGTGAGGTGCTGACGCCCGACGGGGAGGAGGTTGAAATCAACAAGGGCAGGGCCACGCTTTCGCTCAGCGTCACCAACATGGGCGATCGCCCCATCCAGGTATGTATAATGTGTAAGCTTTGTGCCGCGCGTGCGCTCTCACTTGGATGCTTGTTGTCTGTTTTGGGGCCTGACTGTTGCTGTTGCTCACGTGGTTGTGGTTGCGGTTGTCCCATCTGTCGGTTGCGTGCCGCGTCTCCCCCCCCTATTATCTGTGTCCCACCCCTGGGGGTCAGTTTTTGTTTTTGTTTTTTGTGTGTTGCTCGGTGGTGGAATGTTCAGGCGTGTCTTCGTGTCTTGGCGCCTTGTACGCCGCTGTGCATATGAATAGTGGGTCTTGGATGAAGCCCTCTGCATTGCACATGCATCCCTCCAGCAGGCAAGACCGATGCCGCGGGTGGATGAGGACGGGGAAACCTCTTCGTAAGTTTTGGTGTTCGTATTTTTTGCAGCGGGGGGAGGGGGGGCTTAGGCGTGTCAATATCCCGAGTCCCGCTCGTTTGCTCAGTAGCCCCCGCGCGCGTGCTCCGACGGCCAGTCCGACTGTACTTAGTTACGAGAGAGCTCGGGCGAACACGCGCGCCCTCGCTGGCGTTGTGATCGAGGCGGGATAAAGCATGGGGCGTTAGTTTGTGCAGCTGTCTACGAACGAGTACACACCGTCAACAAACGTGGTTGTGATGCGAACGAGACCGATCCTTACCCGTTAGATCGAAAAAAACTCCTCCGCCCTTGGCCCGTGCTATTCCATTTGAGACGTCAGTTATCTCTACCCCTCATGCTCCTCTCTTGTTCCGGATAAGGACAACGCAAGGCTCTGCCTCTTCTCTTTCCCTCCTTCTCTCCTTCCCTCCCGCTCTCCCTCCCGTGACCCGCGTAGTTTATCATCCTGCTCGCTGAGCTCGAACGGGGGACGATGCCGGCGCGATCACGTACCGGTAGTATTCGGTTGTCAAGCCGCGGGTATCAAATTCCTTCGCATCACGAATAAACAGCCCGTCTTGTTCATTCGGCGGCTACACGATGTCTCTTGAGTGGATCCGTTGGAGACCACTTGCCGCCCTCGACTACACCAGCAGCGACAACGCATTCGATTCTAGGTTCTTTCCCCCACCACAAGCCCTTTCCGGCGCTTAAGGTCGAACTAGCCATAGGAGAAGCGGGGCAAAATAGCAGAAGCCCATGATACGGAGTTCGTGCGAAGCAACCTTTACACTCACCCCCCCCCCCCTCCCTCCCCCTCCGATTAAAATCGATTCAAAGCTCTCAACATAGATTGCGGTACCGGGCAACAAACAGTTTTTTTTTGTTTGTTTTTTCGTTTCGATTACTCGACGTGACGCGCGCGAAGGTGGGATCGCACTACCATTTCGTGGAGACCAACCGGGAGCTGCGCTTCGATCGCCGCCGCTCGTACGGTAAGCGCCTCCACATACTCGCGGGCACGGCCGTTCGGTTCGAGCCCGGGGACACCAAGACGGTGACGCTGGTGGACATCGCCGGCAACCGCGTTATCAGGGGCGGGAACGGTAAGTAAAGCGTTGAAAGTTTCAAAATGAAAATTGTTCGGGCACCCCGTTCTCGGTACGAGGCCCGAAAGTTTCGCGTTTTTTTGTTCGTTTTTTTTTTGTCTGCCTGTTCTGTCGTGTGTTAACTCAAGCACACACATTGTTTCGGCTGATGGCACTCTTTCCCCTTGACGGGAAGCCGTCAGTGATATCCGTCAAGGGTAGCCGTCAAGGACATCGGTCAAGGAAAGACGTCAATGACATCCGTCAAGGACAGCCGTCAAGGAAAACCACACTAAAACTTGTATATTAAGTCTCAAGAGGTCTTCACAGGTCAAAGCTATAAAGACCGTGAACCGGCACATTTTCTCAAGCAAGGGTATGATCGGCTTTTCAACGCAACCAGGTAGGCAGATGAAAGGTAATACCACCCGTAGTGCCACGGCGGAAACGGGACCCGTGGGACGGCTGTCGGGGCGCTGGCCCCAATCGACCACAAGTAGATGTCAGGCCCTTGTGCGCAAACGAGAGGCTGATTGATGGCTGTGGGGTGGAGTGAAGCGTAAGCGCACGGCTGCACAGCTGCCGCGCGTTGTGTCGCGCGAAGGCGTGGAGCAGAGATAGGTTCAACCGACGCGCCTGCGGACGTAGTAAAAAGAGTTACCGCAGGTGGCCGAGACAGTAGTGGGGCATCATCTCGCCTGCAGTTTGCGTGCAATTAACCCTCAATCCGGCTCTTGTCATTTTTGGAGCCTTAGCCTCCCCCGTGTCACTGGTTCACCCGTTGGAGACGGCAGCCGAGAGCAGAGGCCAAGCACACCCGTCCACACCTCGGACAGATGATATATTCGCAGTTCATGACCTAGGTATTTCACGGAAGGTCTAACGCCGAGCTTGTAATGATCTGGCTCATGCCTAGGCGGGACCCGTATAATCTGTACTGGTATGTACCTAGCACATGGTACCCCGTGGGTTTGATGTGTACTATACAGATCCTGTACAGATCCTACACAGATCTTGCACCGCCTCTGACAACGGCAGGTGAGGAGCTGGATGCTCTATCTGATCTATATGTCGGTCCAAGATGTGAGGTCTTCACTGAACTACTTTAGTCTGTACAGAAGTCCAAGGTTATTTTCGATCGCCAAATCAAACAATTGTGCTATCGTAGGCGTCCTCGGGTGCAGCGCAACGCGTGGGCCCGCCTACAAAACCTCCTCGTGATGCGACAGCCCCACACCCGGCTATATATGCTCATCGCTGTGCGCATCATCCTAAACTCGTGGCCGTGTACCCGCTTGGTGTTAGCAATGTCTGCCTTGTCGGTGAAAACCCGAGATGCTCCGTCCCGGCATTGTAGGGATGCGAGGGTCTATGGTCAAACGACTACGGTCATGCATGAAAATGAAGAAGTACACCCCCTCCCCGTTCTCAAATATAGCTGTCGTTGGTTTTCCGCCGAGCCGAGAACGTAACGCGTCTGGAATAGAGGTCGCCATGGTGTCTCTGCCCCCCCCCCCCCCCCCCCCCGCGCCCCCCCCCCCTCCCCCCCCCCCCCCCGTTAGGGATGCGAGGGTCTATGGTCATACGACTACGGCCGTGCACGACATGAGTACCCCCGCCTCCCCCCCACCTCCTGGGCACGCCCACTTTCACTCCCACTCCCACGCCCTGTCCTTGGCGTACCGGAACGCTCGCGCGTCCGTTTTCCGAACGGTGACCTTGTCTAGCATATTTTAACCTGACCCGCCGTTTGGTCGGATGCCCTCTCGAAAACTTGTCGCGGCAGCGCTGTGCGACGGGCCAGTGGACCCCTCCGGTTGGGACGCCATCATGACGCGCATCGTCGCGGGGGGCTTCGGCCACCAGGATGTAAGTGTCTCTGAGCGGGTGTTGCCCCGGCCCGCTGGCGTGTGTTTTTTAAGCGATCCCGTGTTCGTCTGTAAGGGACGGACCTGGCCCGCCGTGCCGTCCTCCTTTGCGCGGTTTGTTTTTGGCGCAGGGGTCCTCTGATTGCGTCACCAGAGCTGGCGCCGATGCGATGAGAGAATGACAAGAGATTTTGGCGTGACGAGGGGCTGGGAGTGGTGCGCGTCGTGTTCCCGTTTTGCTTGTATTGGCCCAGGATGAGGTCCGGTGCGGTGACCCCATGTTTGTTTTTGTCGTCAAGTATCGCAGTGTGTGTACGTACACGCTGTTGTATAGGGCAGAGGACGGAATGTAAGGACCGTTTGTATACTAACAGTTCATATAAATGGTTCTTGTATTTCGGGTCAGAGTGGTAGGGTAGAGGACGGAAAAAAAGGCTGAAATTGGTATTAAAGAGGGCTATAGTCCGAGGTTGCACATTTTTGCTTGCTTGCAGTCGGCCTTCAGGAAGCCGCCCTGCCGCTCTTGATACAATGGCACGCATTGTAAAGCGTTCAATCGAACGTATTTAGTCTATGATAGTCTAACTATATATGCACAAACGCGAAAGGGAAGCCTGTCAGCGTCGGCAGGTAGGTGGTCTTGTTAGCCCCCGAGCCGACCCATGCCCGTTGTTTGTTTTCATCGCACGGGGGTGTCAGCTGTGATAAATAAAAAGGATCTCACCATCAGTGCGGGTAGTTTTTAGGAGAGTTTGCGGGAGGATCGGCGACTATTAGGCTAAGACAGCAGCAAGTGGCAAGAACATAAGAGTGGCACTACTACTGTCGTTGTACATAGATGTACGCGAATGGGATGGCCGGCTTTCCCCTTCATGCCCGTTTTTTTTGTTGGGGCTGTGGGTCGGCCGACGTTAAGACGCCGACTGGTTATTCAGTCGGCTAAGTTACACCAGTACTACGGTTTCGTTGCGTCTCTGACGGGCGCGTTTGTGCCTCGAATTGTGTTACTTATGAGCGAAGACTATATATTCCTAGTATTAGTCAGGTGGGGCCGTTAATATTATCGAAGAGTGTTTTGTCCTTCATTCAATTTTCTGATTTCCTGGGGGGGGGGGTGTATTATCGATATTCATGCATGGCCGTACGTATGACCATAGACCCTCGCATCCCGTACAATGCCGGGACGGAGCATGTCGGGTTTTCACCGACCAGGGGGGGGGGTCCTGATTTGTTTATTTTTAATTTATGGTTTTCCTGGATTTATTTCCTAAAAAGAGCAAATCCCAAGAGCGTTCCCAATTTTTTTTCCCTCTGTTGATTTTCCTGATTTTTTTTAATTATTTTCCCTCTTTTTTCCTCTTTTTCCTCTTTTTGTTTTGTTTGCCGAGAAAAAGTGGAGAGTCAGTGGGAAAAGTTAGTCGATACTATTAGCCCTTTGAATCGGTTTACTTCGCCACCTAACTGACACTAATCACAACCAAATTTGGTAGGTAAACATAGGGGGATATGTGTGTGTTTTGGGTCCCATCTGTTTTTGGGTCCATCGTAGGTTCTGAATATACAACATATGCCCACCCGGGAATAATAACTATCAACAGTCGTGGAATCCAGCGTACTCGCAGGCCTACGTAGTTGTGATGGTTTGTGTCGAACATCTCTTTTTCGGCGCCGCCCCTTTGTGTCGACACTGTTCCTCGATCCCATGCCAGGAACCCGGCAACGACGAAGGCCAGAGCTCGAAGAAGATAACCGTTACCCGCGCTAACTACGCAGCCGTGTTCGGGCCGACCAAGGGAGACGTTGTGCGATTGGCGGACACGGATCTGTACGTGAGTTGGGGGGGGGGGGGGGGGGTTACCGAGGAAGTGTTTTCGCTGCTGTTGTTTGTCGTTGTTTATTTTGTTGTTGTTGTTGTTGTTGTTGTTGTTGTTGGTGGTGGTGGTGGTGGTGGTGGTGGTGGTGGTGTTGGTGGATTTGTTGCTGTTGCTGTTGTTGTTGTTGTTGTTGCTGTTGTTGTTGTCGTCCGCGTGGTGGTGGTGGTTGTTGGTTGTTGTTATTGGTGTTGTTACTGGTGGTGATGTTGGTGCTGTTGATGTTATCGTCATTGTTGCCTTGCTGTACGGTTGTTGCTGTTCGTTGTTGCCGTTTGTTGTTGTACGGTTGTTGCTGCTACTGTAGCTTGTGCCGCTGCTACGGCTGTTGTTTTCGCTGGCAACAAGGCGATGTTTAGGAAATGGCCAAGACTAGGGAGAGGGGTTGTCTTTTCTTCTCATCGCGTGCCTGAAAATCAGTTCTCGAGCTTACACGTGTACCTGGTATGCCTCTTACTGCCTCATCATTCGCTCACCGTCTATATCGCACTCAAGCTTTTTCGGTTTCCTCTTCTCAAGAGCAGTAATTGCCACGGCCCCGCAACTCTATGGGCACTGGCAGCCTCCATCAGTAGATATTACGCTTGATTCCGTCAGTAATCAGTATACTAGATTACACCAGTATACTGGTCGTCGTTCAGGCGCATCATTAAACTCTCGGAAAGGTTACGTTACTCCGTCGCTCCTGCCCTTGGGGGCACAGGGTAGTATGCTCTCACCAGAAAACAAACCACAAAAAAGCACAAGACTTCTCTCCTCCTCTCTCTTCTCTCCTCGCTCCTCCTGAAATGAATTTCGATGGGTTTCCGTACTATAGTATGGCGTGTTTCTTAGACGTACATAACATCAAATATGCTGGTAGCATCTACTAGCAGACTCAAATCAGTCAATAGTTACTGTGCTAGAGCCCAACCCTAGCAACTACTCTTTCTATCACCGCCCCGCCCCGCCGCTGTCAATGGTCAAATGACTAAGGCAAGCAACAAATGAGTAGCGCCAGGCGCCGCAGCTGTCGCCCATCCCCCGCTCTCCGCCGCGCCGCCGCCCCCCCCCGGCCTGTCCTCACCTCCTTACCTCCCGGCGCATATTTGTTTTCGGCTGGGTCAATGTTGGTTGGTGTTGGTGTGTGCCAACCGACGCGGTGGAAACAGGTTCGAGTCGAGGCCGACCACACCGTGTACGGGGACGAGTGCAAGTTCGGCGGGGGCAAGGTGCGAAAACGTTCACGAACTTCCGTCGTTGTTGGTCGCTCGTACAATAGTCTTGTCCGTTCGTGGCCGTAGCAATCGTAATCGTGGGCACTGCGCTTCGCGGAGGAGCATGCGGGGGAAGTGAAACAGTTTGCTTTTGTCGAATTTCGCTCTGCTTCCATCGCATGTGCGTACGAAGTGTTTGCGCGGACAAGGACAAGGAAAGTCGTCATCGTACGTCCTTGCCGGGGCACAACAAAAGTGCTCCACTTTTTCCTCCTTCTCTTATCGCGGGGGACCATAGTAAACACTAGTATATAGGACCTATGGTACACACAAAAAACTATATATTTCCCTTTTTTTTACTAACACTATTCGGTCCTATTAACTATAGTCCTCCGTAATAGAAACAAAAAACTATATACGAAGTATATATAGGTTGGGTTGGCGTCGGTTGGCGACGACGCTGTAAAACACGCCTCTCACTGCGTGAGCTAGACAACCAGGGTACCTTTTATATATTTGTTTTTGGCGGTCACCAAGGCTGGCGGTCTTGTTAGATCATTTGTGCGGGGTTGAGAACCCAACGTGCTCCGTCCCGGGATTATAGGGATGCGAGGAGGGTCTATGGTCATACGACTACAGCCGTGCACGACATGAGGTCACCCCCCCCCCCCCACTTGTTCTCTTACTTCTATTTGTTTTTCTCCCTTGTGTTCTTCGGTATATATTTTTCCGTTTTGTTTTTTGTTTTTTTGCTCCTCGTCTCGTCGTGTGCAGGTGCTGAGGGAGGGAATGGGACAGGCGGCGGGAGTCGGGGCTGCCGAGGTGCTGGAGACGGTGATCACGAACGCTCTCGTGCTCGACTACACGGGCGTCTACAAGGCGGACCTGGGCATGAAGGGCGGGCTGATCTCTAGCATCGGCAAGGCCGGAAACCCCGACGTGATGGAGGTGAGAGGTTAGCCAACCCCCGTTTAGGCACCTTTGAGCGTTACAGTGGGACTGCACTTCCAATGTGGTGACAAAACACTTGGAATCAGAGTAGGATTCAACTGTATCTTGGAATAAGAGTAGAAACCAGTTTATCTTGGAATTAGAGTAGGATTCAGTTTTATCTTGGAATTAGAGTGCAGTACTAAAAGGGTTAAGCGCTCTGGGGCGAAATTCAATGTGTGTGTGCACAAGAGATGAAAGCCCCTCGAAGGGACGAAAACCCTCTCTCGCGCATGACTCCCCCGTTTTTCACCTACTCTCGTTTTTACCACGATGGGGGGGTAAAATAATGTGATTTGTTTTTGTTTCACACCTCAGACAGATCATCGATTCCTACTGCAGTTCGTGGTGTGGCTATTTCAAGGCAGAGGATCTGTTTCCCGATCTGTATGATCTGTATGATCTGTATGATCTGTATGATCTGTACGATTTAGCTCATGTTGCGGGGTGGGACCCGTACTATCTGCCATGATCTATAGCACGTACATATTTTCCTGTGTTTGGATCTGTACTATTCAGGTCTTGCATGGCCTCTCACAACGGCAGGTGAGAGGAACTAAATGATCTACTACAGCAGTAGACAGATAGATGATGATCTGTCCATCCGACCCCTCGACCGAAAACAACAAACACAAGCTAAACGCACGGTACCGTACCGTACCGTACCGTACCGTACCGTACCGTACCGTACCGTACCGTACCGTACCGTACCGTACCGTACCGTACCGTACCGTACCGTACCGCACCGTACCGTACCGTACCGTACCGTACCATACCGTACCGTACCTTACCGTACCGTACCGTACCCTGACGTCAAACCAAAACCAAACCACGTTGAAAAACAAACAAACAGGGGGTCTCCCCCGGCATGACGGTGGGCGTCAACACGGAGGTCATCGCCGGAGAAGGGCTGATCGTTACCGCGGGGGGTATGGATGCGCACGTGCACTTCATCTGCCCTCAGATCTGCGACGAGGTGGGTACTGCAAACGGCCGCTCGCCCCTTGCTGTATACGCAACGATAAGCCGACGTTCGATCCCCTGATGATGCGGTGCGTGTTTTTTGTGCGTGAAACAGCAATCAATGTATTTTATGTGAAAGACAATGAGTTTCCCATGGTTGTTTGTGCGAGGGGGAGCGTTGACTTTTCTTTTCTTTTCTTTTTATTTTGTGTGCTTGTATCATCAGCGTGGCCGCCGTATGTCCGAGCGATCTATTCCCACGTGTTTTCTTTTTTCTATTGGCTGTCTGTCACTTACGCGGTGTGTGGTTTCGGTTTTTTGCCGTGCTTCGATCCCTGCGCTCGGTTTTTCATCTTGTTGTGCGCGTGTCTGTCCCCTGCTGTGGCTGGTGTTCTCTCCAGGATTTTTGTTTTGTTTTTGTTTTCCTGGTGAAATGACGAGACTAAACGCGCACCGCGCGTCAGAGTCAATAATAATAATCCTACCCGGCAAGGGTATTTCACCAAGAGCCCGAAAAGCTCACTGCACCAACCTGAAATATATGCCCGTCAGATCAGCGACTGCCGTCGCCGAAGGTTGTGAATCCGCGCAGCCCAACAACCCCGACGTCTCCCGACGCAGGCTATACCTTAAGGTAGAGGCGCACTATGTTTTTGCCTTTTGAGGGTGGTTACTTAAAAAAGCTCTATACTAAAAGTAAGTCAAAAAATGATTCCGGAGGGAAAATAAAAGTCCTCATACCCGCGATGGACACTTCCATGGCCCCCCAAGAATAAAATGATGAAAAAAAAAAAAAACTCTTCAACAACCACAAAAATGGAATTCCGACGATTTTGAGTTAAGGAATCCCGTCATTCAGATAAAAAAAAAAAAAAAAAAGCCAAAATGTGCTGCATACCTCTATCGTAGCACGCGTCTCTATCCCTAAAAAATAATCACTCCATCCCTAAGGTGGTCATGTCTCCGGTGTAACCACCGCTAGTATTGCTTGTTTTTTTGTTGTGCGACAGGCTATTGCGTCCGGCGTGACCACTCTCCTCGGCGGCGGGACCGGGCCCGCGACGGGTTCGCGAGCTACCACCTGCACCCCGCACCCCGAGCATGTGCGTTTTTTTTGTCTCCGCCCTTGAAGCTGCCACCGCCGCCGCTGCTGCTGCTGCTGCTGCTGCTGCTGCTGCTGCTACCCCATTAGCGTTGCTGTTACTGCCTGCTACTGCTTAGTTGCTGGTACTACGTTTGCTGCTACTCTTAGTGTTGTTGTTGTTGTTGTTGTTGTTATTGCTGCTACCCTTAGTTTTGCTGCTATTAATAGTTCTGTTTTTTAGTTGCTGCTTCGGAGCGTGCTTGCTGCTACGCGTAGTGCTGCTGTTACGGCTACTGTTGTCGCTGCTACTGCTGCTGCTGCTGTTGCTGTTATACCTTAGTGTTGCTGTTACTGCTACTGTTGCTGTCGGTGCTTCTCTTAGGGTAGATGTTACTGATGCTGCTGTTGCTGTTAGTATTGTTGTTGCTGTTACCCTCAGTGTTGCTCTTGCTTGCTACTATTGCTATTACCCTTGTTAGTAGTGTTCCCGTTGCTGCCACTGGTGTTGTTTTTTTTCGCTGTTGTTTTTTGTTCAGGTCTATTGGTAGAGGTTTATGTTTGTAACTTCCGGAGGAGCGTCGCGGCGACCCTACTAGCGCTGTATGATAGCCTCTCACTGGGTTGCATGATCTCACGAGTAAAAGGACGCGCAAAGTGGGACGGGACGGGACGGGATGGGGATGCGTTGGAAATCGTGATACGTAGTAACATCGCAAAAGCTAGCGGTGTGAAGCCAGCCGACCGGGCACTATTATTAAAGTACTAGTGTTTTTTTTCCTCGTTTTTTTTTTGCGAATACTACATGTCGTCCCGTGCGCCACCTGGTGCGTTATCTCGAAGGCGAAGCGATCTTGCTGTTGTCTTGCAGAAGTATATACACCGGTGCAATCACGCTCAATGCCCCCTCACCTGTGACCGCTGCTGCGGGTCCTTTTTGTTTTTAACTGCGCCGACAGATGAAGATGATGCTCCAATCCACAGACGCGATCCCGATGAACTTTGGCTTCACCGGCAAGGGCAACACGGCCAAGCCGGAGGGTTTGAAGGAGGTGAAGGAAACGACCACCGCGCGCGCAGCCTTTTTGTCAAGCGCAAAGTTTGTATGTGGCAGATCTCGTTGGTCAGCATACCGGAGCGTACGCCTGTAGCGCAGTAAAGTGAGCTCCACCCCCCCCCTCCTCCCGCCCGTGAGTCTTTTGGCAGGTAGCGTTAGATCGCGTTGCACGTGACTTGACAGTTTCGTACGTCCTCGTGCCTCCCTTCTGTTCGCTCACGGTGCGAACTGCTAAATTCTTGGCGCATATGGAGCCAGTGCTGCCAGGGAAATTCGAAAGAAAGGTGGTCCTTCTATGTAGTGTGGACGGACGGTATTTTTGGCCGCACCAGGCGGGGGAAAAGTATATAGTTCAAGGGGCGGGTTAGTTCCGAAGCCATCTTATAACCGGAAAACATACACGGAAGAACACCCCCCCCCCGCAAAACACGCCATATTCCCCCCCCCCGACATTTTGACGTAATGAGCGCCCAAGTGTTGGAGGTGTCTCTATTAGGAGTAGGAACGGTGCTCCGTCTCCAAAGGAATGCGTGGTCAATGGTCAAATGACTAAGGCAAGCAACAAATGAGTACGCCCCCCCCCCGACATTTTGAGAACGCGTTCGGTCCCCGGAAGCGATCCATGATTCTGCGACGCTCTGGTACTGTAGTTCCCCTTTTCGGGTTGTGCTTTTTGCGTGAAGCGGCGGTGGCCGGGACAAAGCGGGAATTGACGCGTTTGTTTTGTGCGTGGCGCGACAAAGAAAGACCGACGACGTGAGCAATCCTGTGCCTTATAGGGGTGGCGCCTTATAGAGATGGTGCCTTATGGGGGTGGTGCCTTATAGGGATGGTGCCTTATAGGGATGGTGCCTTATAGGGGCGGTGCCTGATAGGTGTGGTGCCTTATAGGGATGGTGCCTTATAGGGGTGGTGCCTTATAGGGGTGGTTCCTTATATAGGGGTGGTGCCTTATAGGAGTGGTGCCTTATAGGGTAGTGCCTTATAAGGGTAGTGACTTATTTTGCTGAGCTCCTCACACGAGGAGCTCAATACTAATAGTAAGTCACCCGAAACGAAGCGACTTGGAAACAAGTTTGTTCCCGCAACCCGACCAACATGTTTATCGTCTACGTGCGTACAGTAGTCCCAAACCGAATACACCCCAAGTACAAACGTAGAAGACCAACCGGTAGTTGCTGACTTGAGGAGCTCAACCGGTCTGAAAGTATGCAGCCGAAGAGTGTCACCCTCTACACCCCTACCATCAAAACGTTTCACCCGAAAAGTGCTACCTCCATCGTAGCACGCGTCCGCCTCTATCGTACTACGTAATAGTACACAAAAAGAGCTCCTTAGGTCCTTACTTTTTCCGGCCAGAGTGGTGTTTCTTTTCCGCGAGGCGTCGCCGAGTTGCACCATGATGGTCGTCCGACATATATATATATATGTGTGAAGGACAGGGTAGTTACGTATGTATCGTAGACCTCGGAATCACGCATGTAAACATGGATACCTCAAACGACAGGCCTAAAGAGCCTGCCAAGTCATCAACCCCGGGTCGGAAGCGGTCCCTTCGTTTTGACGTAAGGTCGAACTCTCCCCGGGGAAACGACGGGGTCATCCATTGTGGGGCCCCGCATAAGCAGGGTCCCACAGGACGGAAACCTCGAGGGTGGTGCCCTCGCGCGCTCGCCCCTTGGCGCACTCCGAGACATAGACAATTAGCACCTCCTTGCTACATGATACGGAAGAAAACTTCTCGGCACGGTCGGCCGTAACGACCCCTGCAGGCATCAGGGATTGGGAGCTCGTCACTACGACATCATTGGCCTCGGGGGCAGGCACTAGTTCCACATATATATATATATATATTTATTTATACGGCTGGCTTTTTTCACGCTGCTGCGTTCTCCTACGGCTTCGGAGCGGCCGAGGACCACGCTATTCCTAGTTGAATCCACCCCTCGCTTGCGACGATGGACTCGATGCCGGGTATTTATTTATACCAGGCAGTACCTGGTACGGCATGTATTTCGTCGTGCTTCACCTCGCCTTTCAATCGTGTGTTTTGATTGGTCCCGCAGATCATCGACGCCGGGGCCGTGGGGCTGAAGCTCCACGAGGACTGGGGCACCACGCCCGCCGCGATCGACTGCTGTCTCACGATTGCGGACGAGGAAGACATCCAGGTGAGAACGGAAAGGGACCGGCTAGCTTTCGCAGCGCAGTGGAACCAAACTTGGAAGGGGTTGGAGATAATGTGTCGACAACGACCCTCCTCGCATTCTGTTATACACAAAACCAGTTCGGACAGTAACAGCAAGTATGCGCATGGTATCATAGATGCTGAATGCGGGGGGCGCGCCCTTTTTCCTTTTTTCCCCCCCCCCCCCCCCCCCCCCCCGCGTTTTTTTGGGAACAAACTGCGTACTTGGAAATAGTGTAGGGTCATTTTTTGCAGCACAAGCAGCAGCAAAAGGGTTTATTAAGAAGCCCCCCAGAAAACCTCCTTCTCTCTATGTATCATGCATGCGCCTATCTTATCCGCGCATTTTTGTTTTTTCGCCGTCTTAAAGGTCACCATCCACACCGACACGCTGAACGAGTCCTGCAGCCTGGAAGGGTCCGTGGCGGCCTTCAAGGGCCGCTCGATTCACACGTACCACAGCGAGGGAGCCGGGGGAGGGCATGCTCCCGATATCATCGCCGTCTGTGGAGAGCCCAACGTCATCCCTTCGTCGACGAACCCCACTCGGTAAAAGTTGTCGTTTCGCGTTGGCAGCGTTCGGTTCGGTTCGGTTCGGTTCGGTTCGGTTCGGTTCGGTTCGGTTCGGTTCGGTTCGGTTCGGTTCGGTTCGGTTCGGTTCGGTTCGGTTCGGTTCGGTTCGGTTCGGTTCGGTTCGGTTCGGTTCGGTTCGGTTCGGTTCGGTTCGGTTCGGTTCGGTTCGGTTCGGTTCGGTTCGGTTCGGTTCGGTTCGGTTCGGTTCGGTTCGGTTCGGTTCGGTTCGGTTCGGTTCGGTTCGGTTCGGTTCGGTTCGGTTCGGTTCGGTTCGGTTCGGTTCGGTTCGGTCCGGTCCGGTTCGGTTCGTTCGGATCGTGCTTCTTTTTTTTCTGCGAGAGGAGGAGGAGGAGGAGGAGCAGGAGGAGGAGGAGGAGGAGGAGTTTAAAATCAGTTTCCCCATTTTTTTTTCTGGCTTCTGTGATTTTTCGTCTTGGGCCTCTTTTGTGTTTTGCTATCTCACCCTCTGCCTCTGCCATCGCCGTCTTTATTGATGCGAGTACGTACGAGGCTTTCCCGAGTCTGCTTCCGTTCGGTTGTAAAACGAGGTACCAGGTACGTACATGCGCTGCACCTTACTTCGGGGCGAGGATTTTGTTTTGCGCAACCACAAATCGATTTGTTTCGAACGGCGGAGTGTCTCGTACGGCACACACGTGGGAGCCATGCTCGCGTGCGACGTCGATCGAGCACGGCACGGCACAGGGGGGCGGGGGCGGATGGTACTCTTCAGTGTTCTCGACTATCGGTCGGAAGGGGGGGGGGCAGGAAAACATTTGAGGCGTAGGCGCATGAAAACGCGCAGCACGGGAAACGATCTAAAAGCGAGGAAAACTAGATTCGGTTGGGGGCTGCAGCTGCTGCTGCTGCAGAACCATCGCCCAGAAAATCGCGTGGTATAGCTACGTACAACGGTGATTCTGCGACCGAACGGTAGTTCTGCACCACTATGCCCACCCGTTCGCGACAAGTTGCAAGCCTACAGGAGGACTTTTTGTTTTTTCCGCCAGAGCCTGCGTTACGGCTCTTCTTGCGAGCAACTGCGTTGCTTTTTTCTTCGTTTTTTACGCCTCTTACTATTGCTGCAAAGCTTAAGCTTATCGCACACCAATTCCAAGTAATTCCCCCCCCCCCGCAAAAAAAAAGTGGGTGCAGTTTTCAACCCTTTTCAAGGCACCATTTAGGAGTGCACCCCCGATGTGGGAACAAAACCCTTGAGAAAGGGTCAAAACGGGCTAACTCTTTTCACTACTACACTGTACAGGATACACTTGCTTTAGTCTAGTTTCAAGTAACTTGTCCCCCGAAACGGGCCTGCGGTCCCTACTTTAACCCCTCAAGAACTGGTCCCACTTATTTGGGGACAAACTCCTTGGAATTAGTGTGGGATTTTTTTTCAGTTCTGAGTGGGTTAAGGGGTTAAGGACATAAAAAAACTAACTCCACGCATGGACATCCGACATACATACGCTGTCGTGTCGTATATCGCCGATCCGTTCCGCGCCCGCCGCCGCCGCCTGCTTTTGAAGGCCGTACACCGTGAACACCATCGACGAGCACCTGGACATGCTCATGGTGTGCCACCACCTGGACAAGGGGGTGCCCGAGGACGTCGCTTTTGCGGAAAGTCGGATCAGGTGAGGTGCGCGTGCGTCCCGAGATTCCCCGACCTCCCCCGCGATGTGCAGAAGGCGGCACTTTTCATTCATTGCGGGGAGTTTTCCTTATCCTCCTCCTCCGTATCCTCCTCTTCGCCGTCGCGTTGTTGTTCTTGGCGCCAGCGGGGGGTTACTACTGTAAAAGAACCTACCTTCCTTCTCCCCCCCCCGCATTCCTTGTTTTGTTGCCGTCTCTTGAGACGCAGTGGATGCGAGGGTCTATGGTTATACGACTACGGTCGTGAACGACATGAGTATACCCCCCCCCACCCACAGCAGTGTTACCTGCCACACAGCGTTGTCTTGCCGGGGCTGGAGGCCCTCGGAGCAAAGTCACGGTCCCACGACACCCGGGGAAGATAACGTCCCATCCCCGGATCATATTTTCTTTTATCTATCTACAATTCCAACAAGTCGGGGTCGATTACAGTTAGCCCCCGGGACAGACGGCCCCGTATGGTGTGTAAACCCCAACTCCGGGTACCGCCCCCCCCTCCCCCCCGCGCATTGATGGGGAGGGTGCCCCCTTAAATTTGTCGTTCAGTTTCTCGTAAGAAAATTGCGCGCGCAAATCGCGCCACCGCTGTGTCGATATGAATTATATCGCGCGACCGCTTCCCGTTGATGTGCCCCGCTTTATAGGGGAGAGACGATCGCGGCGGAAGACATTATGCACGACATCGGGGCCATCAGCGCCATGTCTTCGGACTCTCAGGCGATGGGCAGGGTGGGCGAGGTCATCACAAGAACGTGGCAGACCGCCGACAAGGTATATATATATACCTGGTGCCGCGCAAAGCCTTGGGGCGAGAAAAATTTGTCATCTCTGGGCTACGTTGCGTTGCGTCTTTTCGTGCCGCGTCCACGCTGCTTCAAGCGGGTTATGTCTGCTTCTTGTGTCAAAAGAGGCGGTTGGGGTATCCGTACCCTCATGAGTTTGTTGCGTGGCGCTGAATTTTGTGAAATGGTTATATGTTTGGCGGGGGAAGACGGGCAACATAGCGAGGCCGGCTGTTTCGCGTCGGTGCACCGTGTGCGGAACACGCGGTTTTTGCTGGCGTTAAGTCAGCGAGCTCTGGCGAATGTGGCACGATACCCTGCACACCTTGATCCGCATCCGCCGACATAGACATAGGAACGAAAACTAAACCACAAGCCCCATGCTATACGATATACATGGGTTTTCGCGCACGCCTTTACCGCTCGTGGGTAACATGTCGACGGGGCGGTAATCAGCACCATTGTCATGCTAACACGGCAAGTGTTGTCTTTTTCTCCAGGCGTGTGCGCTTCTCGAGTAGCGATGAAATCTTGACATTTCTCTGTTGGCCTGGTCTTGATCGCGATGGCAAACATTTACACCTTCATGCTCGTACGAAATGTATGCGTGTGTCGTCGTCGTCGTCGCCGTTTTTTTTTCTTGGTGGTGGTGGTGGTGGTGGTGGGGGTTCTAGATGAAGAAGCAGCGAGGCCAACTGGAGGAAGATAAGGAGGCGGACAAAGGTCAGTACCTTCTCCGAAACGGTGACATCCAATGCAATCCGTAGCTTTGCCTGCATCGACGATAGATAAGCATGTTTTCTTTTGTTTATGGTAGATAGGAACTGTTACGCATTTTCGAAGAGAGACACGGCCTGGCTGGGTTACCCGTCGGTACGTTTTCGCTTTGGATGGGGCGGCTGCAGCCTCGGAATAATAATTTGTCGACCGACCCCTTTCGCAAAAAGTAAGACTGTTCGCGAATGGCCGTTATGTGTAGCTCACGCGAAAAAAATGAACTACGTAAGAGAACGCACACATTGGGGATTGCGAGGGGGGTCCCTTCGCACGGGAAGCACCCTCACGAACGCCAGGTTCTCCCCAAAGCACTACTGTGACATAGTTGGTGCTCTGTTATGTTTTTCTCCTCAACCTCTTTTTTTTTGTGCTGTTGTACGATCGCTGACGATGAGCGTGTTGTCATCTCTTTTTCTCTGTACAACCATGAGGCTTTTTCCAACCCCGGGGACGCCCTTTTGGCGTCCCCGCCTTTGGGCTCCAGGATTACTGCTGTATATATATATATATACAATACAACATGTCCCGGGAAAAGCCGAACGTGCGACACCGAAACATGTTGTGACTACTTTGCTCGCGCTCGCGCAAGCGTAGCAAAGCGAGCACTTTCGAGATAAGGGCGTGGGCGTGGCGTCCGTGGGCGAGAGCAGAGACGAGTGACTTTTGGCTGTCGGCGTTGTGAGGGTTGGACTTAACGGGGGCCGTCTTGCTGCTGGCCGTGCCGTGCCGACCACGGAAAGTGCATCTTTAGGAAAATGAAAATCTCGTGATTTTTTTTTCATGCGGCCGAGCGGCATGATCCCCCACCTATCTCTTCCGCCCACTCGCTCCAGCCCTCCTCTCACCCCTACCCACCCCCCCCCCGGGCCGCGGCTGTTTTTTACCTTTTAAGGGTGTGTACGTCGACTGAAGAAAGCACCAGCGATGCTCTCTGCCACTGATGTCGCCTTTTTTTGTTTTTGTTTTATTGCTTTGCTCTCTTTCGTTTCAAACAAACGCCGTCTGACTGTACCCGTTGCTATCTTGCTTGCTTGGCGGGTGGGTGTCGTCGTCGTCCTCGGCCGTCTGGTGGGTGTCTTCGTGCCTCGTCCTTTTGAGTAAAAAACGTTAACTCTGGACACACTTCATACTTTTATTGGATTTACTGAGAATCTAACTAACTAGGCCTCCAGAAGAGTCTCTCCTTTACACTTATTAAAAAATCTGGAAAAAAAACCCTGTTTATTATACACGGACCATACATGCATATCATATTATACGTAAAGGAAAACCTATTCACTAACAGACCTCCAAACGCGTCCGTTGCTTACGCTTATTAATTGTAAATGAGCGTATAATTACGTAGTAGACCGCTAGAAGAGTCTAGAGTTCTAACACTCTTGTGCCTGTGCCCGCATCGATTGTCCGTCCGTCCGAGCACAGCTGCCGCGTGGACTCCCGGGAATGTGACGACGGATAACTTCCGCGTGCGGCGCTACCTGGCGAAGTACACGATCAACCCGGCCCTCGCGCACGGCATGTCGCATCTGCTGGGATCGGTTGAGGCACGTAGTATTACGGCGCACGGTATGGTAGCGCGGCGTTGTCTGCAAGAGCGCAGAGCAGCGCAGTGCAAAGCAGAGCAGCGCAAAGCAGAGCAGAGCAGAGCAGAGTAGAGCAGCGCAGAGCAGAGCAAAGCAGCGTAGAGCGGAGCATAGCAGAGAAGCGCAAGAAGCAGCACAGCGCAGCACAACGCAGTATAAGAGTGCAAAACGCGCGGTGCAGAGCTCAAGTCCCTCGAAAGTTGACTGTTTTGGTGCAACGTAAAGCTAGTGAGTGCAGTGCAGTGCAGTGCAGTGCAGTGGGGTAAAACCAGCAAACATTGCGTGGAAGCAGGCCGGCGCAGAGCGGCGCAGATCACAGTTATAGTGCAAAAATTACGTGACGTTAACTGAAGCAGATAGCACACACAGCGAAACGCAGCACGATGATGCGTATTTTCCATTCGTGCGATGTCGCGGGCGGACACAAGACGTGCGATCGGTGTTATTTGCAGTATTTTCTTGTTGCCATGGTATATAGCCCGAACACGTATACCTGGAACAGACAGGCAGGTGATGGTGTGCATTCGCCACAAAATGGTTATAAATGAGCGTTTTTTTGTGTTTGTCCCCCGGTGGAATGGTAAAAATAAAGCTTAAGCCCACCACACTTCCTGTTTGGTTTCCGGGCTTAGGGGCCTCCCCAGTTCAACGCTAAAGCCGACTCTGGCATAGTCCGCATCAATCGTGCGTCGTGCCATTGCTTGAATAAACCCTTCGCGCGATAGAGACGGCCCAAAACAAACCTCCGTCTTCCTAGGCAAGCATGTATATATTCACACCAATAAACATACAAAACAAAACCCGTCGCCCTTACCCCTCCCCCCACCCCCACCCCTCCCCCCCCCCCCCCCCCCCCTCCCCCCACCCCCACCCCTCCCCCCCCCCCCCCCCCCCCTCCCCCCACCCCCACCCCTATAACCCTAACCCCAACCCTTCCTCCTCTGCCTTTTTTCTTCCCCCCTACCTCCAATCCAACCTTCTTCCCTCCTGTCCCGAAAAAAATACCGGCCGATCGCGGATTGGCTGGGACTCGAAACTGGGGTTTCCGTTCGGTTGGTGGGCGTTTTCGTTCCGGGGATGGGCCATTCATGTCCCCCGAAATGGAAAAGGTTGGAAAACTAGCCGACCTCGTGCTCTGGAAGCCGTCCCTCTTCGGCGCGAAGCCAGAGATGATCCTCAAGGGCGGAGCCGTGGCGTGGGCACAGATGGGAGACCCCAACGCGTCCATCCCGACGCCGGAGCCCGTGGAGATGCGGCCCATGTTCGCGGGGAAGGAGGGGACAGCAGCGGCGGCCGGGTGCTCGGTGGCGTTCGTGAGCGCCGGCAGTCTGGGGGCTGGGGGCGCCGTGGGCGGTTACGGGCTGAAGAAGAGGCAAGCAGTATATGCAGACATCGGACAGATAGATCATTGATCTAGATCGTCTAGATCGTCTACAGTAGATCCCTTGAACCTGCGGGTATTCTGAGATTTTGTGTGCACGGATGAGATCTGTATTTGTACAGATCCCATCCAGGCAAAACATGTGCTAGATCATGCAATAGAGTACACGACCCCCACCCGGCAATATTATGAGCTATGGTAGATCATGCATATCAATATTCTGTCTGACATGCTATCTCTAGAACAGGCAGTGGGGATGGGTGGTGAAGAACTGCCCGACGGGTGCAAGTATGTTTCTTTCGTCGGGGTGGGTAGGAGGTGGGATCGAGAGAGCGCGTTTTTTTGTTGTTGTTTGTTTCGGGGTGACATGGCGAAGGGGTGTCTGCTGGCGCTTGCTGTGCTGTTGTGCCAAGCGTTCCACTCTCTGCAGCGTCCGACCCCTTTTTTTCAAGTTTTTTTTTGTTTCTTGCTACTGCTTTTGCGTCGTTGTTTTCCCTTTGTCCTCTGTTTCTCTTATGGGATAGGGTGGAGCCGGTAAAGGGCTGCCGCGGTGTGGGCAAGAAGGACATGAAGCTCAACGACAAGCTGCCCAAAATGTCCGTTGACCCGGAGACATACGAGGCAAGTATGGTCGTCAGGGTGGGCACCAATAATTTCGACCGATCCATTGCAAGATTTGATACAATGGCACACGACACTGGATTTGTTCCGACGGGCGGCAACACCGCTTTTCAAGTCCGCTCTACCCTTTTTAGCACAAGACTTTCACGTTGCTTCAACAGACTATAGGGCGCACAGAAGGCGTGCTGTACGTTGCAGTCCAGCATGCGTAATTTTTTCTCCCTCTTGTCTTTTGGACACTGAAAATGGGAGGGGAGGGCACGGCAGCAGCGCACTGCTAGTGCGATATACCGTGAAGATGGGGAGACCTCACACACGCGCAACCTCTGTAATTTTCGACGAGACAGCCCCATCAAGGTCGCCTTCGCGATTCTGTGCGCGTAGACGCTCGAGGACGCTGGATAAAAGCGTGCGATGCACGCTTAACCCGCTGTTGTTGTCTGATCGCCTAAAGCCCTGCACAGGTGTATTGCGTGCTTTTTTTGTTGCACGACTGCTCACACACCCGCTGTTTACGAAGGATGCGCTACAAAGTGTAGTGTTCCGCGCTAGATTTCCCGGCGGTGCGCTCGTTCATGGTCTGACAACGCATCGCCAACAGCAGAACTCGCGACAGGTGAATCTTTCACGAATTTGAAACTCTTGTGTGCCCCCCCCCCGTATCGCTCGGCGCAATACTCATTTCCCGCCGTGTACAGGTGCGGGCCGATGGGGAGCTGCTGACGTGCGAACCGGCGAAGTCTCTGCCCCTCTCCCAGAAGTACTTCCTATTCTAGGCAGGCTTTCTCCTCCAGGGAGGGTTCTTTTCAGTGGTGGAATGCTGCAAAGGGTGTTGGTAGAATACGCACGACGTTTTCACGGCATGGCACGCAAGATAAGGGCACTCCTTCCTATATGGAACATTAACATTCGCTGTAGGCGTTTAAGGTCCCCCCCCCCAACATATTTCCGGTAGTGTCCGGTCGAGGCTGGTGCTTTACGTTTCGTTTGCGGTTAGTTTGCCGGAAGTTTAAAGCGTACTCATAAATAAATGTGTCTTGCAATTCTGTGCGTTTTTTTTTTTTTTTTGCACACCACTGATAACACTGCCGCTGGAATGATGTGTACCTACGTACGTACCGTGGTTTTGCTCACGGTGGCGGTCCATTTTGTACGAGGGTTGTGTGTTTGCTGTGTTTTTCTTGGTGGTGTGGATAGACCATGCCGATTTTTTTTTTGTCAGGGACGGAAGTTTTCGCCAACAGTACTCGTAGACTTTTGTTGTTTAATGGATCAGATAATCATGTCACTGCTGCTGTGCTCGTTTAGCGCACACCGTACTCTGTTTCTGGTTTTTGTACACCGTGGGTGGCGGTAGGTGTTCCGCGCCGGGCCCCGATTTAGCTTCAGCGCCTAAGGGGATAAATAGTCTCCTTTGCTGGAGCCGGCCGAGTTCCATAGCCTTCTACTGTAGGTAGCACCCAAACCGCAAGAGCTCTCCGGGTAGGGTTTGTGCTCTCAGCGTCGGTGGTCTTTAGTCTCAGTTCGTTTTTTTTTGTATCGGCGCACCGGTCTCATGCGGTGCCGCTTCAGTCTATGATTTTGTTTCTGTTTTTGCCATCTGGCATGGCGGTGTTGGGGGCGCGATATTTTTCCTGGCGTAATTTTTGCCTTCGCGCGCGCGACACAAAAACCGTCGCGTTTTTGTCTGGATTTTGTTTGGTCTTGTTGTCGTTACCATTTGGGACCGCGCACGGGCCTGTAGTGGTTTATGCCTCATGGACAACAGTACTTGCAGTAGTACTGCTGTAGTCATCTGCCTGTAGTAAAATAAAACGTACACACTTCAAACTACTGTACATCGAGATCTGGGGGGGGGGAGTTTGTAGAGGTATGATGGGTCGTCTGAATGTAAACCTGGAAACCTTCAGTTACTTAGTTGACTTTTTTAAGTCGGCGACTGGTGTTATGTACGTATGCTTATTTCACAACAAGTACGTACTTGACAATTGTTGAGTGTTTTCCTCGTTCGTGTCGTGGGTGTTCAACGTTTTATGTGCCACACCCGAAAAAAAAAAAGACGCCCCAAGACGACGAACAGACGTCTCCAGCATCGGCTCTTCGCGGATGACACATCATGATGGGGTCCCTCTTTTATAGTCGTGCGGCTAGAGGATAGGACGGGGGTGCAACACCGACCAATTTATAATTTGGTCGCCCAACACTGGGGGGGGGGAGGGGCTGCGTCTCAGGCGGCGAGCGCGAAGCGAGCGCGAAGCAAGCGCGGAGCGGCTGACAACCAAAATGTTGCCACCCTATACCTACGACACCTTGGGCGCACACAGTCGGCCGGGGGAGACCCCGTTGCACAATGTGGGGGCGTAAAAATATTTCTTGTGCAGTCATTCAGTAATGTCGCAAAACCCTCACAACCGAGGTGTCGACGACCACTCAAATCAATTCGGTACCGCCTACGTAATGGTGGCGTGCTACATTGATTGTTCAATGTCTCCACAGGGATTTTTTTACGCCGAAATTGTGCAGCGGGGGGGGGGGGCGGCCACCTGTGGGCCAGTAGCAAGAACAAGTAGTAAGCTCTTCCCGATGGGGTTTTCTTCTCAATACAACAGCACCAGCAGCAGCATACGTAACAAGTAGACATATCTTGCCAATTAACGGTTTTCTTCTATGATTACAGGTCTTCCTAGCCATGCTGGCCACGGACGCAAAGGCCGTCGAATGCCCGCGTCTAAAAATGTGTACTGCAATGATCCCTACAACTAATATTTGAAGCCATATCGGCGTCAAGGGACTATATCTCTGTACGAGCACAAAGCTCAGGTACCGTTTTTTTTTCGCGCTCACTAATAATACGATCATTCATACAGTGCGGTGCCTAACTAAGTGGATCCAAGCCGCCTCCCTACGCTGCCAAATTGCTCAACCTCCGCCGAGCAAGCGCACGCTACTCGTACCATCGGCCGACGCAAGTGACCCACGGGTATACTGCGTGTGTCGCTGCACTTGCACCTTCTCGTTCGCTTTCGCCTACGAACTATTACGGTTAAGAACCGTCGACGGGTCGCTTACGGCGCGTACTTACTCCCTAGATCTCCATGCGCGCCAGGAGAAAAACGCACGCGTGTGTGTGCCGACCCTTTCGAGGAGCCTCGGTTCACGAACCTGGCAAAGGAACTACGTGGTCACCGCTTTACCACACAAACTACGCGCACAAAAAAAAACACCGCTTTACCACATAAATTACGCACAAAACAAAAAACACCGAGGCACCAGAGACCTTGCGTCACCGAGGTACCAGAGATCTTCCGTCAAGCAGGGGTGTAGCGCTCTGGAGTTACAGGTATACATTACCTGGTACCAGGAATACATTACTGTACTATTGCGTTTTTTTTAGTTCAGTCCCATACTCTGAACCAAAGCCACAAAAACCTACCTCCCTTCTCTCCTCCCCCCCCAGGCCTACCCCGGCAACCGCCTTGACATATTGTCGGGCATTGAGGTAATTCAGCATTCCCAACGCTCGTCGACTTGCGCGTCGAATCTTATGTACGTATACCCAGCTACCACGCCGCACGCTTGTCGCGCGGTTCTCTCTATCGGCGATTGGCAGCAGCAGCAGCAGCAGCCTCCAAATAACGCACGCGCGCGGCGTGTACAAACGAACCAACCTAATCTAATACCGAGTAACAAACTCAGGACCAAGTCGCTCCTCACGAGGTTTGGCAGTCACCCTCCAGACCCCCCCCCAGCGTGGACGATCCCGATATTCCCTGCAGCAACAGCAGCAGCAGCAGCAGCCTCCAAATGACGCACGCGCGCGGCGTGTACAAACAAACAAACCTAATCTAATACCGAGCATCAAACTCAGGACCAAGTCGTTCCTCACGAGGTTTCGCAGTCACCCTCCAGACCCCCCCCCGGCGTGGACGATCCCGATATTTCCCGCGTGTCTTATGACACCGCCGTGTACCCCACAAGAAAGTCTACGACGCAATCCCGAGGCACCGCCGAGGCACCGCCGAGCGTTAAAAAAAACCCGAACCAATTTCCTTACTGGGAGCTTCTTCGGGAGTCGATCGAATCTCACGACTCAGTGGTTAGTGCCCTTCGAACAGTGTCTTACGCCCAAATAATTACTGTTTTATCCGTACATAGCCACGAATACCCACGAACACAAAAGTTACGAAACAAAAAAAACAGCGAAACTATTAAGCCGGTCCTATAAATCGACCCCTCAACAGCGTCGGCGCGTCACCAACACAAGTGCGCAATACTACCACCCACGGAAATGCGGGGGAGGCCTGGGTTTGCCGTCCAGCGCCGATGTCAGGCCGGAAGGGTACACTGCCGCTTCGAAAATATGCTCGACAAAATACGGGCTTGCACAGGTACAAGTTGTCTCTCTCCTCTCTCTATCGCCCTTTACGTATCATCTATGTATAGGCGGGGGGAGCGTCGGCTCTTGAAAAAGCTACGATCGCGACGCTTCCCGTGGCTGCTGAACGGGTGCTCGCATGGTGGGGTTGCGATTCGCAAAACTCCCCTTGTACTACTGACTATTAATTGATCGAGAGGTGCACGCTCTCTTGCAAAGCGAGCACAAAAAAATATGTATCAAAACAATCCCCCCAAGAGTTGCCAAAAAGAACCCAGGGGGAAATCAAACGAACACACACTCAATATACACAGTTGCAAGTCGCGCCCGAACGCCCCCAGCATTTGTCGCTCAAAATCAACCGATCAAGACGCCAAGTGGAAGGAAGGAAGGCCAGCGAAAAACTGAAACGAGGTTGTGACAGCTCCTCTCCGGACACTGGCTAGAGTAGGACCACAACAAAAGATGAAAATCCCTGCTCTGATCTGGAGCGAGGGCAAAGACTACGAGGGGGACACAGCACAACTCTATCAGCAGCACCACGACAACACTAAATAAAAACAGGGGGATCACCTGCCGCGATGGCGTTCCCGGCGAGCTAGCGGCGCAAAGCTGGCGGCGGACGGAGAACCGCGGGGCGCGCGCCTTTACGCGGCGACGGCAGAGCACGCCCGATTGTCGGTGACCTTGCTCTTGAGGTAAGACCGGAATTCCGCCGGGCTGAAGAACGGCTGTCCCCCGCTGAAGGCCAACAGGTCCCCCTTTGCCATCTCGCACCACACCTGACCACGACAAAAACAACAAACATCACTTTTAACCCCTCAAGAACTGGTCCCACATACTTGGGAACAAACTACTTGGAATTAGTGTGGGACATTTTTTTTCAGTTCTGGATGGGTTAAGGCTGCCGTAGTGAGCCGCGAACAACAAGCCGCACATGAACGGCTATATTTTCTGTTGACGAGCCTATACACGAACAGCGAACCGCACTTTTGAAGGCTATCGGTTTTCCTTCACGAGCTGCGAACAACAAAACCGTTTCTTTCGGGACTTGAAGGTGTTTCGCCAGCGACGAAACTACGTTGTTTTTGTTCGGTGTAACGGCGAGCATTGCTGCTGGTGTTGCTTGTACCGGCCGCCGCAATCAAAGACGGCCGAAAGTTGACCGCCGAGGGGAAAAAAAAGAAATGATTTTTGGCGCAGACCGCCAAGACACAAAAAAGCGCGCGGAAATCTCTGCGGATTCTCGCTCTCTATAATTTGGAGGAGATTCTGCAGGGCGTCGAAGAAAAAACCGCCTGTCCGACGAGTCCGCCAGCCATTTCGTCGTAAAATCAGCATAAGGAGGGAAGCGTGGAAAAAAGTACTCGGGACGCGAGAGGGTTGGGCAGAGCAAGCAACGGGGGCGCTCCTTGTGTCACTACTCGCTAAAGAGTTTATTCCTCGCAGGAAACGTCGCGCTTACAGAATGACAGTACAAGGAAGACTGGGGGCTATAAATACGCGCTGTGGACGCCCCCGCCCGCTCCCTCAACGGTATTGCGCTTTGCCTTTACCGACGATTTTTCTCCTCTCACCAACACCGAAGGAAGCTATATACTTTACTGGCGCTCACCTCATTTGTCGTCAAGGGGGCCGTGGCGATGACCGCCACCCGATCCTGAAAACGCACATGGAGCAAAAATCATCGTGGGGCCGCAAACGACGACGGAAGACGACGAAACAAGCACGGAGTCAAGTCAAAACACACAGGAGTTGAAAGGAGGAAATGGAGGTGCAGTGGCTCGTGGTTTCTCAGTCCCCCAGTGCGTGTGTCGACGAACACAGAACAGAACGGTTTCGACCTTAGGATAGATAGCTACAGCAGAAGCGGAGTAGCTAGCTTTAACTGCAGCAAAAAAATAGGTCGTATCTTATTCTCCACAAAAAACAAACCAAAAGGAGACAGCGCGGCTGAGGCGAGAACAGGGGGCGGGAACGCTATCACTCAATCGAACTCCGCATGGAATTTCAAGTATTTAGCGAAGCTAAACTGAAAAGCCAAAAGTATAAAAATGACTCAAATGACGGCACAACTCCGCATATATGGCATTTCAAGTATTATAGGCGAAGCTCAACTGAAAAAAGCCAAAAATATAGAAAATAAAAACAATGACTCAAATGGCGGCCCTTAATCCAATATAAGCGGGATACTGCAGACAGACGGTACGTATGGTGCACAAGGATAGCCCCTAACCCCCCCGACCACCACCACTCACGCTCGGAGACGTGACGGTGTTGAAGTCGACCTCGCAATCGTCGTCGACTAGCTGGCACGTCGTGAAGGGAAACTCTCGGACCGTGTAGTACAGGCTGTTCCAGACCTCTGAACCGGGCCGCGCTCCAGGCCAGCACCCTAAGACACCAAAAAAGGAGCGCCGCCAAGGTTCCAGAATTGAGTACAGAAAGCGCGCGCGATTAATCCAGGTGGAACGCGGCATCGCAGGGCGATCGGCTTGTCTTTTGCCGTTGCGTCTTCGCGAGCGCAGCGCATGGGCGATGCGCAATATGACGTGCGGGACTGGCAAGGTTTGTACGCGTGCGGTTAGTTGGGTGGATTATATATATATATATATATATTGCAGTGACTTCTCCTGGCGATGATTCATTAGATAGCTTCTTGTTTTTAAAACCAACTCCACACATCATTTTCCAACGGAGACCCCGGACTGGATGTGGGCGTCGAAAAGCCAGGATGGCTTCAATGCTCGTTTTGACCATGTCGACCCGACGCAAAATCACACGCACGGTATGATATAACGTGGCCGATCACGGAGCTGGAGACAGCCGTGCGTGTCCACCTTTCGACGGGAGTGTGCAGCAAGCCCCACTATTAATAGAAGCCCATTACAAAGTTCACCGGTCCAGTACATGGCAGCTAGCTCTATTAACATCGTTCAGCAATAAAAACCCTGCTGCGTTTAGGGGAAAGCCCTACGTACAACAGTGGCACACCAAAATAGAGCGGTCGGTCTGTAAACGCCCGTCCGCGCGTTTGCGTCAGCCGGAAACCCAACCCGAAGCACAGCCAGCCACAAACACGCGTGAAGGCTTGGCTTTATATAGTAGGGGACGCGCACCTGCAAACAGGGTGTCTCCGTTCTGCCCCAGCAAGAAGTTGAAGATCACTCCAGTCTCGCGGCAGAGCTTCTTCCACACCAGGTCCAACTCGGCGTAGACATCCGCCATGCTCGGGGGTCCTGCGGGCGAAAGAAGCCGAAGGGTGCAACAAACGGAGGAAGGAGTGCTGAACAGGCTGAACAGGGAATTGCGGTGGCGGAAAAAGGTAGCGTAAAACCGACCGGAAACAAATATTTCATTCACTTACGGGCGGCGCCGCAGCAAGCGCGGCATTGGTGCAAAGGAAACAAGAAAAAAAAACAGTGACAACAGCTGCAGCAGCAGAAACTCTGCGTTCATGTATCGTCAAGGTTCAGGTACTTTGTGTACTCGCAGTATTTCGGTGTCCAATACTCTCGATACTCGGAGTACTCCGAGTAATTTAGATGTTTTTACTCCGAGTACTGCTTGTACTCGAGAATAAGTACTGCTCATACTCCCAGTACTCGGGAGTATTTCGGCCTTCAGTACTGCTCATACTCTACTCCAAGTACTCCGAGTATTTAGGCCACCAGTACTCTAATACTCTCAGTACTCGGAGTACGAAAAATACTCGATACTCCGAGTATACTCGGAGTATCGAGTATACTCGGAGCATCTGTGCAGTACTACGTACTATGCCACCTAATGCAAGACTCGTACTCGTTTACCGGTGCGAGTACTCGTGTACCCTTGTGGGAGGAAACAACTTGTACCACATCTACCAGCAGGTACCATATACCCGAGGGTACTACTATGTAATATCGTGCATAAACACCTCATTGAGATATGATACATTGTAAATACCTGTGTGGTACGTTTCATTTTGGTATGACGTACAAAATGCATATTTTTGCACATCGGCAATCTTTCCTTTTCCGCCCGCGGGTCTAGGGCACGAAGGGGGCCTGCCAGCCCTCCAGTACACTACGAGTACACGCAACTTTGGGCCCCGGCCGGGCTCCGTGTCGCGCGATCTGGGCGTTCGGTCGCGGCGAGCTAACTCTTGTCGCGGGATCGCTTTCCTCCGAGCTAGAGCCAACCAGGCCCATGGAAACCCCAAACTGTAATATTTAATATTTTTGTTTTCCAGTTTTTCACCATATTGTTTCGACCTCGGCCGCTGTTCCTGAAGTACCACAGCAGCCCTCACAAAGGCTATAGGCAGCCACGGCTGGTACAATAGCAGCCGCGCTTCCAGCGTTTCCCTTGTGGCAGCCACGAACGGTGTTTCTATAAACGCGTGTGTGCGTGTGCGTGCTTGTGTGTGCGTGTGTCCTCCTACGATGTCATCCTACGATCCTATACGAGCAGTGGGAGCCAGGAACGCGGTCTCAATGAGAGAGGTGCAGTTTCAGGTTTTACACGACGTTTTCCCTCACTTGCGCGCTGCCTGCTGCTGCTACTACTGCTGTGTACCTGTAATCACACGGTAAGCTTTGGACGTTGTGGCAGCCATGGTACAACAGCAGCCGTACCTCAAGGTCTCCTTTTTTCGACGGCTACGAACGGTGCTTGCGTGTCTACGCGTGTATGCGTGTATGCGCCTAATGTGTGCGTGCCATCCCCAACACAAACCTCAAAAGCTGGACGATTACAACCCACGCTTCCTCTGAACTTCACAAACACCCACGCAACAGCAGTACATTATCGGCCACAACAGCAGCAGGAGCTGCTGCAGCAGTACAGCAGCACCAGCAGACCTCACGTAGGCTCATATAGGCTCATATACGTATGATATCATAGGTAGGAACGCCTGCGTTCCCCATTTTCGATTTGCGACACCCCCGAGACTGGGGGTTAAAGTCAACCACACCCCGACAGAGAACCTTGCGCGATTTATGTATCATAAATATGTACCATACTTGAATGATATGAGTATACGAAGTATATTGATACGAACATACCAACCGTACGATTCCACCACCAACACAGGACGAGGACAGCAGCTCGAGCGAAAAGGAGATGGGGGGGGTTCCAGGAGAGGGAGAAGGGGAGGGGGAAATGAGGGGGTACAAAAGCTTCCGGTAGGCTGCCCCGGTCCGTGAAGCATGCATAGTGTTGTAGGGGATACCTTCCAACCATTTCAATGGCGCCAAGCACGACGCGATGAGGTTGTTCTTTCAACGGAGTGCGGCGAACGGAGGGCCATGTAGACAAACAGCCGTTTCCCCCGACATTCGGCTTGTGGTGGGCTCATCGCCAGGGGGCCCGCCGCCGCTCGGGCACCAGTTTTAATCGGTCAAGGTGGCCCGTTTGAAAAAGGTCTCGCTCCGAGGGCCGCTCGCTGGCTGGGGGCGACGGCGTGGCAACAGTGCGGCCGCCATGCTGAGGCACCGCGTTAATGCGTTCCGCGTCTCGCAGCGGACAAGGATGATACTGCTGTGTATACCGGTGCCTCAGTGTGGCAGGAGACAGAGCGTCGCGTGAGTGGCGGTGAATCGTGCTCGCGAAACTCGCGCGCGCCATAATTCCCGCGGCTACACTTTTACGAAGTATCATATACATACGGCGTACGAATGAGGAGTAGAGTACGGCACGCGGTGTTTTATTATAGATTTTCGTTTTCGATCATATAGAGAAACGTCGGTATTTATTATTTATTCCAGGTGAAGACGCACGGGCACCGATATCCGACATGTTGGTTCATGGATGGCTCGTGTCGGCCGCTCTTTGACGGCAAAGTTCCGCCGTGAGACGACGAGACATATCCATGGGTGACAAACGTTTTCGGGTGCAAAGAAAAAAGTTCCGCCGCCTATTTATCAATATCAGAGTGGGGGTATACGTACGTACATATGTACGATAATTTTTATGGAGACAATATATATATATATTTTTATGAAAGACAGAAGCATAACATCAGCCGCGGGCGTGAGCGAAGAAGTCAGCAGTAGCAACAACCTCGCTGAAGGATTTTCAGCAGCCGATCACCCGCATTAAAAAAAACGCCACACTGGATCCATGGCAAGCAACTGTTGTTGTACCGGTACGTTCGTATAATATCACACGACCATGAATTTTGTCACCCACTCTGGTCGGAAATATAATCACCGCTTTGATACTAAAATCAGATTCCAAACGGTCCTTATATCCCCGGTCAGAAGAGGTATGTACAGTCCGTGGTAACTTCCTGGGATGCCAGCAGTGTGTGTGTTCGTCACATAAAACCGTATTTTCTACCCATCCGACATCCAGCAACACCCAGCGTCCGTCCGTGCCGATTCTTCTATCCTAAGAGAGATAAGTTTGCGCGTCACTTATGTACCTGAGTTAGAGCTTCGTGTTCGTCTGCGTACGCATCGGGAGAGGACACACTGACCAAAAAGGGTGCTTGATTTGCCTCTGTACGCTATGATACGTTACTATTAATAGTATACCGCTTGCATCTCACGCCACGCCATGCCACGACACGCCACGGGAAAAGTTACGTAATTTGCGGCCGCAGTCAGCGCGTTCCTAAAGCAACACACCAACCGAGCCATCCAATGTGGTGAATCAGGAATGCCGCCAGCTTTCCCCCCCCGAAGACTCAGCTTCCGAGGAGTTGCACGCTCGGCAAATGGCGTCGTCGCACGAAGAAGGGGCACCCCAACCCGTGTGTCGAAACGACACAAAACACTGGGCCGCAAGAGTCACACTCGCAGCCGAACTTCCAACAGCGAGATCGGCTCGTATGACAACCACTACGTACACGGCGTCGATTCCAGCACCACGCCCCGGACGCGTGCTACGATAGAGGTAAGAGAAGGTATACCTTTTTTTGGCTGAAACGTTTTCTGAATGACGGGGCTCCTTAACACAAAATGGTCGGAATACCAACCATGCTTGTGTTGCAGAAAATTTCATTCCGACACTTATATAGGTCGTGGCATTGGTGATCGGGCAGCACCTTAATTTTCCTCCAAAATCAGTGTGCAGGCTACTGCAGGTATAGAGCTCCTCAAGTGACCACCCTCAGAAAATACATGGCGCACCTGCATGCAGGCTACCGTAGCATGCGTCCCCGCCCACTCAGCATACGTATACATACCAAGACGTGCGCGCCACGAACAGCAGTAAATGGCTCGAGAGGAGATATTACACAAGAAACACTTAATGTAGGTACAGATAAGCTTCGAAGGTCCGCAGCAACACGGAACACCGACCGACCGAGCTGTTCTGCGGCCTGTTTACTACTGACAAAACTATCGCATGAATATGGTATGAGCGCGGGCGGTGTCGCGGAGATGCACCCATCCTCAGGGTCAATCAATCCGATGGTGTGGATGGAGGCTGCCATGGGGGATCAAGTAATTGTGGCGTTCTCGTCAAAGCTCGTACGCCTACTTATTTTTTTTTACTTTCTACGAAACGCCACTCAACAAACGATTACTCCTCTGCCACAAAAGTTGGCTCGTCGAGAACTCGATTCTAGGCGATACGTATGTACGTACGTAGCCAATTTGTTTCACACAAGACCACCAAAAAAAAACACACACACACACACAAAATGTTCACAGGAGTCATACACAAGGGACGCTGCGGTACGAGTAGTGGTCACCTGCTGATAGTGAATATTCCAAAGGTAGCTAAATTTCGCACTCTGGTTGGCTAAGAGGTACCAGGTATATGTTAAACCGGCTCAATCACTCTAGAGTCTTCCCAGGCCACAGCGGGCCGAACACACCTATTAGAGAATTTCTAAGCACAGCAACCAAGCCGGCCGAACCTATTCACAAGAGTCTTAAAAAGCACAGCATCCTCGCACCAATCACCGGCTTAGGGTTCGGGTTAGAGTTAGGAATCGGGTCGGGAGGGTCGGTTTTAGGCGCCACATACAAAACCTCCGTAAATATTCGCTATCGAGGGGTCACCAAGCCTCGGTCGCCCCGGTGGTGTAGTGGTTAGCCTCGAAAACTACTAAGGTCGAAGGTCGGGGGTTTCGAACCCTGCCCATGTGGTGGGGTTCTATATTATGAACAAAATCGACTGCGGAAAGCGCCAGGCGTGTGTATGACAAAGTCGACGCAGAGCCAGTCGACGAGGGAAGAAAGTGCTGCACCTTTCTCACGAAAAAAATAAAGGAACGTACCGTAGGTAGTGGGGTGGGGGGGCAAGAGCCTGCTTTGTGACCCTGGATCTGACTTACGACTACGTAAGAGGGGGAGATAAAATAAATGAAGGGCAAGATAATAAACGGGATGGCCTTCTCGGCTCAACTACGTAGCACGTGTGTGTAGGATCTGGTTGCAACCAGTGACATATTGATCAACAAAATAATTCCAACAGGCATCTCGTTGGTCCTGCCGCCTCCTCTGGCGGCATGGGAATATATATTTTGTAAATCGAAGCAACAAAAATTTGGTCGTGAACATGAAGAAAAAAAAAAACGGGGATGATGGGGACAAAATGAAGACCACCCCCTACCGCCCTTAACCTTCGTAAAATAATCAGAGAAAGGGTCACTATCAATAAAATAATCCACCTTGCAACTATTAATCTATATATATATACGTCGTGCTTGGAAATGGGACGCAGACAGTTAGTACAGAGAGGCCGGACGCGAGTTCCACTGCTGAGGGCAAATCACCACTACTCGTTTGTAGATATGATAATAAGATTCCTGTAATATTCCTGGAATATTATATAGATTGCCCTGGATATACTTGTACGTATATTCGTACGCACACGTACTGTACTATATATGATAGATAGGCTAAAATACGCCGCAGGTGGTCGGGGGTCGGGGGTCGGGAGTTGGTCATATGGCGCCGCGGCCTTATCGACCACCTTCCGGTCGTGCGAAAGCGAGTTCGATTCCAGCTACAAGCGAGTTCCTTTCTTTTTTGCATTATTATTTTTGCTTGTTTCGTGGCTGTGGACGGCCGGTGGGGTGCCTGGCATCGGGTGGCTGGTGGGCCTCCTCCGGCGGCTATTTCTGCACCTTGTGGATGGGAGCAGGGTGCCAAATGGGAAGAGCCCACAGCGGGGTCAAGGTACGATACCAAGCGGGAGCAGGGTGCCAAGCGGGGCTTGTTTTGTGCTCCCGCGGTTTCTTGTGGGGAATACTCCCGGAACGTTCTGATATCTACCTACAACTGTATACCTCGTATAGTAGCGGAGAACTCTCGTACTGCTCGCAGGAGGCTCGCAGACCGTTTATAATACTTATTCACATGATACGAATACGTATATTATATATGTACGCACTTACGCGACGTATCGGTGATTTACAACGATTAATGCTACTACTGCTGTATATATACGGACCTTGGCCCAACTTCGTTAACAAAAGTGATGCAGTACTGCAGTACACTCTGGTACACCAGGTACTACATATATAGTCGACTTTGAACTCTAACCCTACGACGTACAGTCAATCAAAACCTAACCCCAACTCCAACCCTAACCCTAGTCTCGACCACCTGGGAATAATATAATAATGGAGACGATTTATTATAGTATACTACTGCTGTGACTGTCTATTAATAGTAGCGTAGGCTCTCAACCATTTTGCCGAAGCTGGGCCAAGCTGTAAACACGCATGCATGCATGCGGCTTGGAGGGCTTGCAGAGCTCGACATCTGGACATCGCAGCAGTAGCGGCGGAGTAATCGTGTACGAGTACGTACGTATCATACGTATCATACGTATATGGTTCTCTTTTGGGCAAACTTAGGCACCTACATATTAAAACGTAACCCTAAACCTATACTGCTGTACTCGTAACCCTATGCAAGTAGTGGTCCCTCTATAGCGCCGGTTGCCCTCTATAGCGCCGGTTGCCCGCTATAGCGCCGGTGAAATCGCTTGGCACAGTTTTCCGTTTCCATACTAAAACCTATATATTCCCCAATCCGGAGTAGTAGCGCCGGTTGCCGCTACGGCGGTATAGCGCCGGTTTTTCTTTCCCGCTGGCACATACCGGCGCTATACGAGAGGGACCACTATATACTGATTATATCATACGTATACCAGGTATTACATAAGTTATAGGGTTAGACCAACTATTATGGGAAATTTATTTTTGGGCCCTCAGAACTGAGTTTTTAGCCAAAAATACGCGATTTACTCGGCGGCACGGCCAAAAACACCGATAGACTCGTCAGGATGCTCCCCGTAGTTTTCGTAGAGCTTTCTGACGTACTTTTTCGTTTACCCAGGGTCGTAGTTTCACTGTTCGTCCAAGTTGCCAGTTCTGAGGACATGATGATTTTTAGCCAAAAATCCTCAAAGATCCATTATTTTTGGCCCCAATTCTGTTCTGACCAACAAGCATTATTTTTGGAAACTGATTAGTTGTGATTAGTTGCGCCAAAAATCAAAACGAGACCCTAGAAAAACGGAGAACTGCTCCAGAAAGCCCTCGAAAAACTACGGGGTGGATCTTTAGGAGTGTATCGGTGTTTTTGACTGTCCAACGGAGTAAAACGGGTATATTGGGCCTAGAAATCAGTTCCTGGAGCCCAAAAATAATGTTTCCCATAATAGTTGGTCTTAGGTTAGAGTTTTATTAATAGGCACAATTCGACGCGAGTCTACGAGGGAAGAAAGTGCTGAACCTTTCTCGTGATAAAAAATGGAGGGGGGGGGGGGGTGACCCCGGGTCTGAATTACGACTATTAACCCATTCAGAACTGAAAAACTTATCCCACACTAATTCCAAGTAGTTTGTACCCAAAATTGTGGGACCGGTTCTTAAGGGGTTAATATCATAGGGAGGGAGCAGGAGAAAGAAGGGCGAAGATAACAGGTGTGATGGGGGAAAATATGAAAATATGTAATTATCCAACAAAAGGTATCATATCGTATACGTAAACACGCTCTCACGCTGCTGCTGCTAGTTTTTGGATCTGGATTGAGTCTGTTGTTGCTGTTTATCATACATACGCAAACACGCTCTCACGCTGCTGCTGCTGCTGCTATTTTTTGGATCTGGATTGAGTCTGTTGTTGTTGTTGTTGTTGTTGCTGCTGCTGCCGCCACGACCATCGTCCAGGAATTGAAGGGGAGTGACACATATGAATACTACTGCTGTACACTGTACAGCAGTAGTAGGTGGCCCCTTTTTAAGGGACCCCGCGGTAAGGGAAAACGGCAAATAAGGGACCTCAAATTTCTGCGCACTACGAGTATTGATTAAATAAAATAATTATAAATACGTCAGCTGTGAGTTCAACCGATTGAATAGTAGATACTCAACTTTGCGAGCTGCGTAGAAATTTTGTTCTATGTGTAAGGGACCGGTACGTACCAACTCTGATGATGGACGTCGGACGTCGGTATGTAAGGGACGTCCAACCCTGAAGGCACTACTGACTGTCATAGGGCTACCTACTTAATCCTTTGTGATACTCTGTGGTACACGCTACATACTATATCAGACCTGGGTACTGGTATCATACGTGCCTGCTTCGTAATGGTTTGACTGGTTAGTATTATACCGTCAGCATATTTTTTCCAGGTGTCGCTTTCAATGTGGGCGAGCCAGCGGGCGAGCCGTCAACGACAAATGTGAAATGTTCTGTCTCGTGCCTCGTGCCTGGTACGGGCAGATTATACCTTTGGTACAGAAATAGCACTCGATGCTACTACTGCTGTCTGTTGAGAGTTGAGAGCTACCCAGAGGAAGAGCAGTATGTAGAGCGGTGCACGGCGGTAGATGACTGTTACCAACCGTAGCTACATCGCACAGCGCAGCAGCAAACATCTCGCGCGTCCTGCGTCTGCTGTCTGTCGTTACGTACACATAAGTGCGGACAAAGGACAGCAGTCGCATTCATTTGTCGGCTCCTGGCCGAGGCAGCAGCAAATAAGTCAGTGTTAGTGTGCTCTGTGCCTCCCATGCTTTGCTTTCATGCGCGACCAGGCTGGACATCGTTCACCTGCATGCCCATGAGTTGACACATTGTACTGGTAGTCCCGTCCTGGTTCCTAGAGCGTACGAAGTGGATGGGGCACGGTTTTCTGAACTGCTGCAGGTTTCAGTGTTGAGCTGTGCGTTGTCTGGCATGTGCTGGGTGCTTGCAGTTGTGTGGGAGAGGGGCCGACTGCGCCCGCCAGATGCGGCGGAACAAATTGCCCTCCTGTTTCCCGGATGGTTAATGCCTTTTATTACTATAAACCCTCCTGAAAACCGCAACACATGATCCAGCAGGCAGGCTACTTTCCATCCAAGCACCAAGCACCATAAGAACTATGGTACCTTTCTCTCTGGCTAGATGTGAGTGCTCAGATCATGTGCGATGTTGTGTGCAGCGTATCCATCAGCTTTCGTGCGGCCTTCACGGACAGGCACGACAACTACCGATGTACAAAATGTATCTGCGAACTCTCTTTTCTCCTTGTGTTGTGTGCGATGACGATCGTCCGGAGGGGGCACGCCACGTCCGAGTACTCCCTGCGTCCGGCTTTCGGCACCGGAGGCCTGGTACGTTTTCGTCATGGTCATACATCATGCAGAAATATTGCAGAAACATCGTGAGCTGTGAATGAGACCGTTCCACGCTTCGCCGATGATAACGAAGCCCTGATGCCATACAGCATTCGAGCACGATATCGTGTTTTCGTGTCGAAGCCAACCTCGTGGTGATCATGATACTTCTGCAGCGCGGTATAATTACGGTGCGTGTCGCACATGAACTACTGCCGCCGTACATCAACGACGCCACCAAACGGTTGCCAGCACTCCGCAAAGACGGCAAGGCGGTGTCAATGTCCATTACTACGAGCACCTGGCAGTACCCACCGACCGTTGCCATTTGCTCTGCCACTTGTACCTTGTACCCCCCGTGTCTGCTCCGCTTGAAATCATGTCTTCGTACCGCTTTAGGCTACGTATCACGCCACCACAGCAGGTGCCAGGTATACTTCGAAGTACGTGTATTACGTACGTTCTCGTACCGGTACGAAGTCGCTCGTACATATCATACCATACATCCGAGTATGAATACGTAACAGGTACATACGAAGATAAATACTTTCTGGAACCATCGTCGACCACCTCCAGTTCCCCGTCTCCGAAACCACACATGCTTGAGAGTTTCTGATCGTGAAGTTTTTCGCGTACTTTTCGTTGTAAAATCGTACTAAACACCTGGTAGGCGTGATGCTGGTCGCTGCTCTCGTCGGCGGAGCTTCGGCGCTCGCCCTCTCGCCCCCCTCGGCGGGGGCTCGGCTATCGATGCGACTCGGCGGTGCAACAACATCTCTGCCGCAACAGCAACAACAACAGCAGCAGGGGCTGCACATGACGAGCGTGCCGGGGTCAGGGTCGGGGTTGGGGTCGGGGTCGGAAGGGCAGCAAGGGAGGAATGCGCTGCCGACGTCGCGAAGGGACGTGCTCGGGGCCGTTTTCGGGGTGGCGGCGTCTTCGTTCGCGTTCGTTGCCGCCGCGGATGCCAAGGTTTGTGTATGTCGTCTCTTCTCTTGGGCATTGATTGATTTCGCATGGCAAACTGGTATAATATACTGGTTGCACCAGTATCCTGGTGCTGGTACAACCAGTATACTGGTACGGTACCATATACCGGTACCTGGTGCGAGACTTGTGGATGTCAATACCTAAGATAATGGTACGATGCTCGTGTGGCATAACAGTAGTACATACTTAACTGCTATATATGCTGTGGATGCTGAGGTTTGTTTCCTTTTATAACCTTTTAGGCGTGCGCCTGGCATTATATACTCTATTCAAAGGGGGCTTGGTGGTCCGACTCTGCCATCAGTCGATACAGCTATATAAAGGGCGCGAACGACGGCGTGCGGGGTTTTGTCGCACATATCTGATAAACAAAAACAGTCAGAATGTAGTAAACCATTCTAAAACCTATTAATACACCGTACGAGCACGCGCGGTCAAAGTACATATCATAATGGTATCACACCAAGCTTTCAAATATGATTTTTGAGGAATTTTCGTCATCACAGCTCAATTTATTATTATTTTTCAAATATCAATCTGCTGTTCTAAACTATTGTATATATCATACGTTGACGACGAGGTGGCGTTTCGGCGGAGTTTTTAGCACGCCTACTGTATTATACTTCGTATATGAATACGTAAAATACAGCGGTGCTATCACGTACCAGGTATGTCGCGTAGCGGGTACACAGGGCGCACTGTCCGCCTTCTTAGCGGCTATACTATACTGGTATTACAGTACCGGTATTAACTGAGATTTTTTTTTTTGCCTCGGAAAATCAAAGAGACAACGCTCGCGCGCCTCAGTATAAATAAGGTAAAAGGTTGGTCTTGTTCACTCACTATTAATACTGCCACTCTGTTCGAGATGCCGCGATGATCGTATTTTATTTGCGGACCTACTTCGTGTACCAGAGTGAGTGGTGATACAGCAGTACAGCATCCTGGGGGAAATAACATATAAAATGTGATGCCGTTATATATACGATGAGGACTGCAGCCAGAAGTCACAGAAATTGCCCGAACTACTCGTGAGGCTATACCTGGTACAGATTATACAGAGGCAAGTAATTGCTTGTGGTATACGTATCATATGTACAACGTAAAACCTCACCGGTGGTGGAAGAAAGCCTGAGTATTTTTTCGTGGAAGCAGATCAGGTAGACCGGAAGATGTACGCCCAAAAGGCGGGACGTTGGCCGTCGCGATAGCTTTTCGTGAGAGGAGGGTATTGGCATCTTGCGGTGTGTGTACAAGCAAGGCCAGTATTGTCACTGGCCATTTGCTGCTCGCTGCTGTTTTTTTGTGGTGCTGCATCAAGGCAAACATTCCTACCGCCATCAGACAAAGCGTTCTTGTCCGAACACGGCAGCAGCAGCAGTATCAACGGACCCGCGCAAATGAGGGGGGCAAGGCTACAGCAGTAGTAGTAAGATTGAAAGTTTTACGGCATTCGCGTTTCAAAAGAGCTCCGTCGTATGATATGATACGATAATTCACGCCGGCAGTGTACATACCTGGTATGACCACGAGCTTACCCACGTATACCTGGTACATAAATACATACCTGGTTGGTACCAGAGTACGCTATCCGGTAAAGTGGGCTCAGCCGCAAAGGATCAATTGAAGCACCTTCCGCTTTTTTTCGCAGAATATAATTTTGTGTAATAAAATCATCGATTTTTGTGGGTGGGCCTCTTTTCCAACACCAGTCACAAAACGGACGTGATTGCTGGGCGGCATATTGTAGCAACAAGTACATCCCCGCCGCGCGAATCCCCGATTTCAAGATTTTCAACTGCATGCAGCTCTTTTGTTGCATGATACTCTGGGAAAGTGCTCAACGCCCCCATCTTGTTTTACCGCGCGCGCGCTCCCTCCGCTCCGGCATCAGGACGACCCGGCTTTGAAGGGGACCAAGTCCGACCCCGAGTTCGTGACTTGCCTTAGCGAGGTGAGCTGTGCTGTCCCGTGGACTGGAGCGTTGGTTGAGTTATGCTGCTGTGTTAAGTCTCCAAAATTTGCTTCATTGAGCCTTGTTGTTGTTGTTGGTAGTTTTTGTTGTTCATTTTTTTTCGATTTTTTTTCGTGAATCGATCGGCGGCAGCGAGGCACGGCATATGCGCCGCTGAATTGCGCAGCAGTAGTGCGGGTCTACGCCCCTCTTCCACACGCCATTATTTGCTGGTAGCTGGTAGCTTTTAAGTGTTGAGACAACTTACGACTTTCGGGAAGTCCATCGTCCCGTGCGGGCATTTTCGGGCCGTCCGTGCACCTGTAAGTATCGATAATCTGATCAACTCTCTCATCATTTTTTTTCTTCGTGGGCTGGGATCGGGGGGAGGGGGGGGGGGGAGGCGTGATACTATGGGCTCAATTTGAGCAGAGGCCTCTTGAGTAGATATGTACACCGGATAGGATATTCCAAGAATCGAAAACCGGGCGGGAGTCGTTCTTCCCAAAAACGGAAAACAGGTTTTAACCGGGTAACCGGCAAGGGAAAACCCGGTGCATGCTTGAACCGGTGTAACCGGTTTATGCAGGGGGACACCTCCAAACCATTGGAACCGCATTGCATACCTTTCGGTTGTTTACACGTACCAAACGGTTACTTGGAGGGATGCTGCTGATTACATCGAGTGTTCGGTGAACTGGTTAATTTAACCGCGTAGAAGAGCTTCTCGTTACCCAAGTTGAGAACCGACATCTCACTAAAACGCCTGATGGGTTTCCAAGAACCACCGGTGATGCGTTTTGTCCCTCAAACGGTGCCCATGTTCACTCTTGAGCCATCGAAATGACGGCGATAACTACTGAGCGTCTGGTCTACCAGTATGGTGTAGAAGCAAGACGTACCCCTTTGTGTATCGTGCGCACGGTATGTTCTGGCCAGCTTTCTGGCGTAAAATCTCGAGCGTCGCGTACGGTACGTTGTGGCCAGTTTTCTGGCGTGTAATCTTGAGCAAACACGATGTATGCTGTACGACACCCCCCGGAGTAGGCCACGTTTCGGGCGATCACTGAACCCGGAATGACCAGCAAAGGGGATGTTTTAGACCCCGTCCCCCCTATATATTTATAGGTTGGGTTGGCGTCGACGACGCTGTAAAACACGCCTCTCACTGCGTGAGCTAGACAACCAGGGTACCGTTTTTTTTTTTTTGGCGGTCACCAAAGCTGGCGGTCGAGTTAGATCATTTGTGCGGGGTAGAGTACCTTTGCTCCGCACAAGGGGGATTATCGTATCACGTAGTGTGTATATGGTAAGGCACCCGCGAGGCAGTTACATGGTGCTCCCATTGCTGTCTCAGGAAGTGGCAACACCATAAAGTAAATCAACTCATTGAAGCTGTCATCCATATGCAAGTCCGCCTCTCAAGCGGTTCTTAATAGGATGCAGCTCACCCTTCATGCGACTCGCCCAACACCTCACGGCGCTTCGCGCTTGGTGCTAGCATTGTCTGCCTGGTCGGTGAAAACCCGGCATGCTCCGTCCCGGCATTGTAGGGCTGCGAGGGTCTATGGTCATACGACTACGGCCATGCATGAAAATGAAGTACACCCCCCCCC